>JANAVB010022286.1:0-62119 GCA_029216955.1 Iris pallida | reverse complement strand
TGGTGCATATAAATCGTTTTTGCAATATACAGTATAGTTTGCATGTTACATGTTTGCCCTGTTTATTTGCATGTTACATGTTTGCCCTGTTTATCTTCTAAGAATCTGGGCCTCCTGTTTACTTTTATTCCATTTTCCGCTACAAGTGGGAAAAAAAAAATCTAAACAGTACAATGCTGTGGCTTTTGAAGATCTTATTCAGTTGAAATTGAAGTTAAAACTTCATGTTTGAATGTACAGCAATAAAAAAAAAATCAACATCGGTAGTGACCCCATTCAACATGATAGTTAAAAACATGAGTTGGTGTCGCCATTTAGTTTCAGAAAAAAGCTAGATTCCAAGAAATTGTGTTTAGTATTCATGTTGTCAGTCGTCGTGCTTGCTTAACATGTATTTGGAATGCTTAACACTTTAGTCTTGTACTTGGAAATCTTGGAATGCTTAACATTTTAGTCTTGTACATGGAAATCGTGGAGTGCTTAACATCCATGCGTCGCTTGAGGGGTAGTATAAAAGAAACAAGGAAGCTCTACAAATCAGCAAAAATATCAAATCCAAATTGGGAGCCTACATAAGAATTAGGAATTGCAGTTTGGTTCTGGTAGAACTGAAACACGTTCCAGAAGATCAAATTCCAGACTGGAATTTTGCAGAAAGATTCTGGAATCAGAAGCATAACCATCTGCAATTCTGATTATAAAACAGTAATTCTCAGGTTTGGATATGGAGCTTTCAAGTTCAACTGTTGGAATCGGAAATCTCGGTTGCACTTAACCAGTTTTCTGGTTTGGTTGTAGCCAGTAGTTATATACTTGTATGTTTTCTTTTCAGAATCCTATGAGAAAACAATAGGCTCTTCATCTTCGCAACCTTCTTTGGAATATGTTAAAATGGCCGGGTTCATTTGAATGGAGTAACAATTATAGCATCATGTGATGTTTAGGTCAATAAAATCTTTGTAAATTCACACGGAAGATTTATTATAGTGAATGATAAGATCTTCATCTGAATTGACTGGTTGAAGTACTCTTAAATTGTTTGTAGACTTGCTGCTTGTGGCCATTGGGTTATTAACAGTTGATTTTTTTTTATCATTCTTTGCAGAATCGCGGTCCAGTTTTTGTGCAGCTATATTACGCTCCCACTTTATGCCCTTGTTTCTCAGGTATAATTTCTGTCAAACATGACAAAGGCTTCAACATTTGGTATAGGAGTACTTATTTCTGTACACATTGAGCAAAAATGGGTTGTAATTTTATATCTGTATCAGAAAACATGTCCCGAGAACGACTGTCTTCTATCATGGCAGCAGTCGATTAGACATAGAAGACTGATCTATGACGGTTTGACCTCTTTTTGTAGCCAATCGGAAAAAAAGAAAAAAAAAGACTAAAAATAGGAAGTTATGCACTGAAATATATGATATCTTGAACTTGAAACCTATTATGTAGCAATTGAGTTATATACTGAAACTTATAAGGTGTTTTTAGAGTACCGGTTATGAGCGGTCATGAGAGATCCGGTTTTATTTGGTTTTTAAGTAGCGACTTTTAAACCAGTCCAATCCATGCTTGGTAATTCACTAACGAGCGGCTCTGAAAGTTTTTTTACATTAATAAAATTAAATAGGAAAGAATATTAGTAGTTACAATTATATATTTTTGGTGAGGATATAAATGGAATAAAATAATAAAACCGCTCAAAACCTACCGATTTGGGGTGTTTATAAAGCCATCCAAAATTGCATTACATCGATTTTGGAGGGTTTTGAGCCGATCAAAACCATTGCCTAAAAAAAAAAAAAAAAAAAAAAAAAGGAGTTCACAAACGATCGGTCCAAAAATACCCCATAACCGGTGAAAACACCGTTACCTGTTTTCAACTTGAGTAGTACAATTGCACATAAATATTGTGAAAACCTCATTTTGTTTCCTATACATTGTTTATTTCCAGATGGGATCACACATGAAGAAGTCAATCTTCGACGAGCAGACGTCGAGGGCCCTCAAGAAATGGCACCAAGCCGTAAAGAAGAGGCACAAGAAAGGTTTGTCCCAGTCCAACTCCATAACCCCAACCACAGCCAGCCCGAGATCGAGCCCCGGCGCCTCCCCCCTCCACCACCTCTACGACTACCAGAACATTGCCCAGAGCACGAGCGCGAGGACGAGCATCAACCTCTCCCCTCCTCGCCAGCTCCACCGTGCCCAGACTGTCGGGCATTCGGACAGGACTCTGGCCAGCAGGATCTCATATTACTCTGACCAAGAAGTTTCGGACGCGGAGCCTGACAACACGTCCCCCAACTTGATCAGCTTCAAGTACAACGAGATAGAGAGCAGCAGCGACCCTGTCGAAGAACATTGTGTAACCGTAGAAGAAGAACAAACACAACAAGCGACGACGACGACAAAGGCAACGACCACCACCGTAGGGAAACAAACTTGTGAGGAGGACTTCTCGTTTATGAAGTCCGGAGAGGAGGTGTGAATTTTTTTTTTGGGTGAACTTTCAGCTTCTATATATATTGCTCGAGTTGTGCATATAAGCCGAAACTGATATTTAGTTAGTTGATCATACACCATACATATATGTTCTCTTATAAAGTTTTTCGTAGTCTAGTATGAATTTTCTCCAGGGACATGGAGTAAATCGTAAGGAGAATGGTGGCAGCGGAGTAAATCGTAAGGAGAATGGTGGCAGCACTTAATTCAAATTTGCCCCAACGGTGAAATTGTTCTCTTTTTAACAAGTTATTATGTGCAAGTCACGTTCGAACTTTTTCTAACCTGAATTAGTTGTTTCCAGTTATCAGTCAATTTGTTGTTAGAGAAAAAGGAGAGAATGACATAAAAGGAATGTAACCCCAACTTCCTAGGGGAGAAGAAATTAAGGCCATCTCGAATGGTAATTTCTAATATTGGATTTCTATCCTACTTGGCATTGTACTTTAAGCAAATTTATATTTTAATTGTTACCGTTTCTATATATAAATGGTACGAACCAAAAAATGCTCTCCAATGGTTCTCCATTTATATACTATGTGGTAGCAAATGAAATGATCACTTTAATGATGTAGGGTCCAATATTAATTTGTATTAAAGAAAAATGTATACTTACATAGAAACTCTTAGGAGCGGATCAGTTATCCCTGATCCGGTGTCCCAATCATATCCCCCTCTATGACATGTGGGCCTTTTATTTGTTTTTATCGTTGGGGCCTACATGTCATAGATGGGGGACATGGTTGGGACACCGGATCAGCTGTCCGGTCCCGAAACTCTCCATCCTACATTAATGCAACTTAGCATATAAATTAAAATAGAAACCACCATTGGAAAAAAAAATGAATTTTTACCATAAAAATAGGAAAGATAAACACCGTTCCCAGTTATTAACCTAAAAATGAAAATTTGAAAATGTAATAAACTCTATTTTTTATTTACCAGAGGATATGAATTAAATGAAAACATAAAAGATTCCAAAATGAATGATAAGATCATCCACGAATCAACAATTCAAATTCGATTTACGAATTTAGAAAATTATTCATTCATAGAAACAAAAATGAAAAAATGATGGATCTTGCTAATAAGACAATCACAATTAGGACTCAAATTGAAGGAATCACAAAAGAAAAAAATAAAATAAAATTCTAACTTGTGATAATAGATCGGAATCGCTGAAGGCCATTTGGCAAATATCTAAAAGACATAATATACGATTAATACGATAAATCACAATATACGATTAATACGATAAATCACAATATTTCATGAAATCTTTCATTGAAAAAGTATGCATAGGTATCTTACTAGACACCATTAAGATTTCCAAGATTAATGTCCAAGTTTTATTTGAAATTCTATCTAGAGTCGGAGCTCATTTTCCTCTTTGGGAGATAAGAAAGAAGGCCATATTGAACTATTTTTTCCCATGTGATTGTAGTTTTGTGTAGGATTAAATTGATACGAACCTAACAATTTGGTATCAGAGCAATTCCGATTATTTGTGGATATGAGCTATTAACACAATCATGGTGGAGGCGACGAGATTAAACTGCGCTTGCAGAAGCATCAAGGCAACAGGATGAGAAGATCCACGATTTGGCCGATCGACTTGAAACGAAATCGATAAACGAATTCGATTGAGGCCAATATCTAACTAGAAGGGGTGCAAGCTTCCCTGACCCAAATGCAATCTCATGCGAACTCAAGTTGAATCCATCTTGTCACGACCCGCACCCTAGAGTAAGGGCACGAGAAGTGGGTACGTCTAGTCTACGCCGCAGTGTCGACGGTAGAATGCTGTCCTAGGTCAAACATCTAACACTATAAAAGGTACATGTACAGTATATACACTCCGAATGGAGGTGACATAGCAAATACAGTCTCAATCACATCTAAGGTAGAGCATGATAAAAGATAGATAAAATATAAAATCTACAAAGAGATACCGCAGATAGAAGTCTAAGCGTCTAAGATACACAAACCCAGAAAATATCTCAAATCTCAAATACAGTAATCCATAAAGTAAATACAACTCAAGACAACTAAAATAACTATCTATACAACCTCTCCTGTGTCTCCTCTAGGCTAGCAGGCAACCTCCAAGCTATCTGTAAAATTTATCAACAGGTCCAGTCAGGACAGGAACGAGCACATCTTATCTAGAAAACCCAAGTAAATGACAGAGAACTATAAAGCAGTTATAGACAGTTGTATTGATGAACATGGCAGTTTATATTCAGGTGATGGTATAGAGAGACAGATAAAGTACAAGGAAAGTAAGTAACTAAACAAGAGAAGAATCATGTCAATAAAGACTGTAAAATAAAATCTAGCTGAACTAGAGTAACATGATGAGTCCAGACAGTACAATATAAGTCGAGTGTAATCCCAATGTGAGTCTAATACAAGATGAGTCGAATGTGATTCTAATCATTGTTCTAATAAGGTGATTCGAATAAGGTGATACGAATAAGGTGATTTGAATAGTGATTCATATGATGATCTAACAATGATTCGAATAAGTTCTCCAAGTGTATTTTAAAATACTGAGATCGACATGTAAACGGCTATGGGTATACCCAGCACATCACGCAATGATCAGGTGAGAGATGGCTACCGTTCGAATATCATTCGCATGGGGTGGTTCGAATAGTGGGAATGTTCACATGTCTAATCAGTATTTTCCTGCCCAGTCTAATACAAGATGAATCCATAATCCGAAACATCAATCGAATACAAGTCCAACCAGCACATGAAGATACGAATAGGTGGTTCGAATAGTGTTTCGTATGGTGATTCGAATAATAGAGGCAAAACGAGTAAGTATGTGTGTCGTATACATGGATTCATTAATAACAATACGTATTTGTAACAGAGAATCACATACAGCTAACTAGAACTGAAGTACAGTAATTGACAAATAAATGAGAGAACTATCAGAGAATGTACTCGCCTGATAACCTGAACAGCTGATAGGTATAGAGGTCCAAACTGAAGCCACAGAGTCCTATTTAGAGCAACACAGGTCAGGATGTATACGAGAGATGATAAATGAAATGTACAATGCATCTGCATGCTGTCTAGGTCAAACTAGACTAAAGTCAACACTTGGTCAACTCTAGTCAACCACATTAGTTAAATTAGGCCAACTAGGTCAAGTCCTAGCCCAAACAAGTCTAACAAGTCTCACTAGGCCTAACCAAGCCTAGGCTAGCACACAATCATGTTTGCCATTGATTGTAAAAGTACAGAACAATTATCGGAGGACTGAACTTAGACTCACAATACAAACTCGCTTGTACAAAGAAAGCCTAGGGACGAAAACCTAGGTACAGCAATCTAAGTACAATTGTTTATTTTAGATTCTGGGGGGTGACGATAGAGGCTCGGGAAGGCGACGGCAGCCCTGCCTTACTCCTTGGACGATCGGTATGCAGCCTTGGCTCCTTGTGAAAAGATGGTTGGCGTTGACGAAGAAGTGCTCTTTTTGCTCCTCTGTTGCTCTCCTGGCTTCTTTCTCTCTCTCTGTGTATTCTCTCTCTGACTCTGTATATTTTTATTCTTTTTGTTGCCGGTCCTTGTGCAAAAAAATAATGCTGGCTATTTATAAGAGTGGGGTATGATCATTAGGGTTTGCTAATGATCATTTGTTTGGAATGTCGGCGCTCCTTTAATCCATCTGAACCCTTGATCCTGATTACAATGAATCTAGGCCATTAATACAGATAGCACCGAATCTCGTGAGCAATTAATGCTGATTGCTTTAAATCTTCATGATTGATTATACCAATGCCCGATTGCTCGCCACGTGTCCCATTGGCTTGATGATAAATGATATGCCTTGATCTCAGTAATTATGACGATGATGTCAAATATATTTGTTGAAATTCGGTTAAATCGTTGATTGATCTGATGCCACGTGTTTTGATTGTGGGTTCTGCCAAAGCCGCATAGGATGGGCAACGCTTGAACCGCAGGAAGATACTCTTCGTGAGCCGCATAGGACAATGCTTCATCGAACCGCAGTGAACGAACTCTCAATGAGCCGCATATGCATAGTCTTTGCGAGCCGCATGAGCTAGCGTTGTATTGAGCCGCAGGGGCTGAGCTCTCAGTAGGCCGCATATGGCTGATTTCTGCTAGTCATATAGGGTGACTTCTCAGTGAGCCGCATGAAGCTGTTCTCTATTTAAGCCGCATGAGATTTGCCACGTGGCAACCTAGGATTTCTGACGGATCGGGTCAGAGATCTTCTTCTTTTCCCAAAGCGTCTGTCATTATGGCAGAGCCATTATGACACTTTATGCCAGAGCCGCCACAGTCGAAATCGTGTCAGAGCATTAAATGAGGCCACTATTCAAAGCGCCAGCTGTAGGGAAGGATCACAGGGGGACACGTGGCATCGATCGAGCCGCATATTCCTGCTGAACCGCATACACTCTAGAGCCGCATGAGACGGAGAGTCTTCCTTTGAACTGTATAAGACAGCTCCCATATGAGCCGCATGGGCTTCGTATCCGGAGCCGCATGGACCATTATTCTGATATTTTCCATGCTTCTACAGGACCCCCTTCAAAGTTTTCAATTTGCAAAATTGAAACACTTTGAATAAGAAGCATGGTCCCGTTCATGTCGCATAAGTGTCCCAGCCGCATAGATTCATTTGTCCGCATAGGCTCTTTGCCACGTATCCTGACTACGTGTGCAAATCTTCATTAAATGCTTTTGATTCGTTTTGATTTAACGCCGTCTTTTGGGGAAGGATCCCAAGGGTCGGTTATGCCTTGACCGAAGCATTTTTGCCTTTAGTTTTTGAAGCGGCGCGTAATCCGAGACGTCATCCGAGACATTTGTTCGTTTTATGGGTCTCTTTCGCCTATAAATAAGAGTCGTTTAGTCTCTTGGGGGTTTCTTTACCTTATCTCTTTGCTCGAATTCCCTGTCGCCGACTTTGCTCTTCGTCTTCTTCCTTCAATCGATCGACAATGGCTCCCAAGAAGGTCGCTGCTGCTACGGGCAAGAAGGTCGCCTCATCTTCTGCGGCAGCGAAGGACAAGAAGGTCGCGTCTTCATCGACTGCGGCGGCGAACGTGGCGGCTCCTCCGCCGACTGGCGTGCCTGCTTTTCACCCCGACGTCCACCCGCCTATTGCTGGTAGGATTCCTTAATATGAACCGCCATGGCTACACCGTATATTTTATGCGCGAGCCTATATTCCAAAGCATACTGTGTGTCCGACTCATGCTCGGGCCGCATGGGGTATGACCCAGGTTTGAGCCGCATAAAAGTGGTTGCATAACTACTTCTTTATCAAGACCGCATAAGCTCATCAGGATTTGGACCGTATGAGCTCTTTCAAACTGAGCCGTTCAAGCACATTTCGAATCGAACCGCATAAGCTCATCTTCGCTGGACCGCATAAGCTCATCCTCGCAGGGCCGCATAAGCTTTTTCGGGCCGAATAAGCTTATTCAAATCGGACCATATTCGCATATACTCCCTTCGAACCGCATAAATTCCTCCGCAATGAGCCGCATGAGTTCCTTTCGAACGGAACTGCATAAGCTTATTCGCACTGGACCGCAGGGGCTCTTTCAAACTGAGCCGCATAAGCTCATTTAGACTGATCTGTACAAACCTTCTTAATCCGAGCCGCATGAGGCTATACTGAGCCGCATAAGCATCACGTAGTTTTGTGTTTCAGCTATCTTTTTGACTTGTTTCTTTTGCCTCTTCTTCAGTGAATCTGCCCGTGAATCCTGCGGGGGAACTTATGGTAGGCTTCCGTCAGTTTGCCTCGGGCGTACATCGGGATGACTTAGTTCGTCAAGTGTCCGAACAGCTACTTGTTGACGAACCTTTGGAGCGACTAAATGCTATCAGGGTTCAATCTTTTTAATTCCTTGGTGATATGATAAGCTCCGGTCAGTCTGATGGGAAGTATCTGAAACCGGTCTTCCTCTTTGGGGATGCGTTGGTCATAGAAAACTCCCGGGTGCTGGATGTTTCCGAGAGTTTGGATTTTGACCTGGACGGGGTGCCAATTCACATCCCTATTATGAAGCGCCACTTCCCTTTTGAATGGTTCAATATGATCGTTCTGGATAGGCAAATGCCGGACACCCTCACTCCAACCCGACCGGGGATGTTTGTCGGTAATATCCGTTATAACAGAGCCACTGGGTCAGTGCGCACGGTCAAAGATCCGGCCAGTCGGTCCGTGATGGGGTTAGTTCCGGGTACCTTCATCAACACTCCTGGTCCTAGCTTTTCATTCTCCCAGGCTGATACCTTCCTGAGTCAGCTTGCTCGCAAAGGGTCCTATCCTGTTGGCAGGTTGGTACTGCCGAGTTGGTTGCACCCCATTCCCCCGTGGGCTAATCTGACCTCATGGATTCTACGGAAGTACGAATAATTTTTGCGGGGAGCCAACCTTTACGACGCTATCCGGGGTACCAGCCACGGGTTGCCCGTTAATAAGCCACTGTTCATGGCCCTTCTAGAGATGTACAATCATCGGACGGGGACCTTTTTCACCCCTGTTGGAGAATTGGGGCTCGTTCTTCACGAGATGTATGCTGTCTCGAAGCTCCCCTGGGGGGATGAACCCTTCGAAGTGTACACCCCGACGAATGAGGAGCTCCAAGATTTGGATCGACGATTCCCCGATTTCGTCGCCGTGTATCAAGAACTATTATGCCATCATAGCACCTGTCACCGGACGACTATCCAGAAAAATGACAGCTCGGAAGGGGACTCTCCCCATACTAAATCTTGGGTCGCGTACCTTTTCAAATTCAGCGCGGCTGGCCGGGTTACTTCCCGAGATCGTTTAACTTCTAGGGAAGTAGAGGCCTTGGTGTCGACCGCTAAGAGGTCAAAGTCTAAAAGTGACAGGTTCGGGAGCCAGATTGACTCCTTTAGCTACTTTTGTTATGGTACCCGGCAGTTGTCAGAGAAGGCACTCTTGGCCGGGTTTCTAATGGTATGGCTGCGCAACTGCGTGGTCTCAGGAGGGGCAGGTTCTATTGAGAGGATCAGTCGCCACTTCATTCTTCCTGCCGTGAAGTTGGCCTTTGGGGTCAGGCTGGCTCTTCTTCCTGCCATGGTGTGCAGTATTCAGCATGGTCTCCGCGCCTTCTCATCCAAGGTCATTGCTCGTGACGTGGCAATAGATTTTGAACGTGTAGAATTGCCTTATCATTACTTGCTGGGATGGCTATTGCTGTATTATCAGTCCTTGATGAGGCCTGGGACGGGAGATGGCGTTACAGATGACGACGCGTTTCTTTTCAAGTATCACCACCAGCCTTGGGAATGTAGTACCATGCCGGCGTGTCGGAGGATGCTGGCGAGGGTGGATGGGTACAATTTCTTCGTGTCCATTCCTCGTTTCACTGATCAAGAGGTGAGGAGTGTTCATGTTGATGGGGTTGGACCTCCTCATTTTTTGCCTGAGAAGATGCGTTTCTGGCTGCGTAATATTCGTCCGACGCATCTAGTTTATCGGAATCGCAACACTGTGTATTTGGAGCCCTACTTGCCTAGTAGGTTTGCCCGTCAATTTGGGTATAGTCAGCTATTCCTCGGGCGCCCCAGTTCTCACCTGGGATTTGAAGGTAGCATTCTTGACGGTATTAGGGCATGGAGCTACTATGACACCTGTCATACTCGGACTAGCTTCTTGGTTCCTGCCGCAAACGTGATGGGGGAAATCCTGCATATGGCGGCCCTATATCATGTTACGGCGAATCCTCCTCCCCTCGATTTTGACTCGAGGACTAGCTTCATTGTGGGCACTCGCCTGGCGGAGAAGGCTACGACGTCGAGGGCCAAGAAGAAAGGGACGAATAGAGTTCCTTCGCCCGATTCCGAGTCCTTCGACACAATTGAGGAGGACAACGAGCGGGATGACGAGGACTCCCTTTCTTCGGATGACGAGCCAATGGCGGGTCAGTCTCCTGTCATGGCAGGTGACATGATGACGGATCAACCGTCAGCTGTTTGATGAAGCAGCGGACCAGTTACCATCTGTGTCGGAGGTGGTACGGGTAGATCTACCGTCCGTCATGCCTGGTCCCTCACGTAAGCGAGGCAGGCGTGAGTCTACTGGCGGAGGGGTAACTTTTTCTGTAAAGAGAGCGGCGGTCGGTCCCCGTAGACTGCTTATTACGGAAAAGGGTGAGGATGTAGACGGTATTTCAGAGGTACGTCGCGGAGCCTTCTCTTTGTTGTAGTTTTCTTCTTTTCTGAAGATATGACTTGATTACATTTCTTTGTAGATGTCCGGTGAACCGTCCTTTCCTGAACCGTCTATTTCCCCTGGAGTTGATCCGGCCCTTGCTGCTTTGATTAGCGGCGTGTGTGCCGCGATCCTTTCTGCGGGTGCTCTCTCGTCGGTGGTTGGAAGCTCCCAGGTTGCTGAAACCTCGGCCCAGGGTGACGAAGGTTTCTTTGGACCCATCCCCAAAGCCGCTGATCTTCAGCAATGCGACGCCGATCCCGGTGCACCCCTCCCGAGGGATGCGAGGGCGGAAGAATCTATTATACCTGACTCGGAGGCTGTTGGTGAAGGGGCTGCAGGCGAATCTCGGCCTTCGCACTCCTCCACTGGTAAGATAAGCCAGATATTGACTAGTGAGGGGGCTTATTTGCTCTATCAACATATTCTCTGGGTCAAATAGATTCATGGTTGCCTTGGCCCTGCAGGTCCTGACCCTTTACTTTCGTCGTGGATGTTCTTGGGGAAGGCTCGGTCTGCCGTGATATAGGAGGAAGGAGCGTTCCCTCTCCTTTGCCGTCTCACGTCGAGGAGCCTCCTGCCAGCTCTGAGCCGATGGGAATGGGGTTGGCGATGGTCTCCGCCTCATCCTCTGCAGATTATACGGCTCCGGAGACCGACCTCTCGACCTTGCCGAGTATTCAAAATTTGGAGGCTGCCGAAGAGGAGTTGGCCGCTGTTCAAGCGTCCTTTCGTGCGGAGCTGGTTTCTCTCGTAGCAGGAGCGGTGGATTCTGTTGCGTCTTCTTCGGTGCTGCCAGCCACGCTCCCATTGACACCGGCCTCCACGGAGACTCTGAACGAGGCGACGCAGGACGTGGTTGACAGCTTCTATCGTCATTTGAACATGGGCGTAGATGCTGCCATAGGACGGGGGACCCTATTTTCTCTATCTCTTCGGTGCGCTCGGGGTCAAATTGCAACCTTGAAGTCCCTTCCTGGCAGGGTGGGATTGGCTGCACTGCTGGAACCTAAGCTGACAGAGGCTGATCAGCTTGTGACCCAACTACTGGCGATACGACAGGCGGGCTTGCATGCTGCTATCAAGCGGGAGCGTGGCTTCCTCATTGCTGCTCGGGATCGGATTAAGCTGGCCCGAGATACTGCTGGGCCGGTTGTACGGGGGACCTTGATAAGTTCTCCGCTTCGTATGACCAGCTGGGTCGTAGGAGTCAGGCTTGCCGTGCTCGGGAAGAGTCTGTCTCGTGGAATTGCTGATACGAAGGAGCCAATTCTTGGGCTCCAGAGGCAATTGGCCTTCTTAGAGTCAGAGCTGGAGGCTGCTCAGCGGAGCAGGAGTCGATCGGGGAGGCCGAAAAGGTTTCCCGATCTTCCGATAGCCTGGAGCGGGCTTTTAAGAAGTTTGAGGATAACTGGCAGGCTCACGCTCATCTGGAGGATGAGGCGGTGCTGACCCACGAGGCAGAGCGTCGAGCTTCCCAGAGGTTTGAGCGGTCGGTTGCTTTGCTGACAGATCGTCAGGACGTTATGTGCCCCAGAGCAGTGATCAGCCGTCTGTTTTCTTTTGCTTCTCTTTTTCTCTCTTTTTTTGTAAGGGGTGTGATCCCCAAATGATGTAGTACGTTGAATTTTGAATAAATGAGCCTGTTTAACTCATCATCTCTTTCTTGTACTTGTGGCGTCGGTGGAATTTGGACTTGCTGGGGGATTTATTTGTGGACCTGTTATCCTAGGCGTACCTTGGTTTTAGGTACGGATAACAAGTTTGGACAGGATGTCCGGAACAGCCGTGGCAAAGTGGTCATGGATGTTCTCGGTGCTTAAAAAAAAGGAATGCCGTAGAGCAGCTGGGCTCCCGGGGCATGGTAGGGTAGTGGATTGATGCTAAGAAGCTTAGCAAAGGAATATTTGTGGACCTATTATCCTTGGCATTCCCTGGTTCGGGATACAGATAATAGGGTGAAAGGAAACCAACATATTTGCTCAGAGGTCATGAGGACATGGCAAGCATGAGGGTTTTACCGTGGAATTTTCCTGCTCAGAGGTAATGAGGACATGGCAGGGGAGGTTTCACGGAAGATATTCGTGGTCAACAGTGGACATTTGTGGACCTATTATCCTTGTCGTACTCCGGTTGTGGGTACAGATAATAGGTCGAAAGGAGACCGACATACTTGCTCAGAGGTAATGTGGACATGGCAAGCATGAAGGGTTCTTCAACGGAGCCTTCCCACTCAGAGGTAATGATGACATGGCAGGAGTGGGCTCAATGAAGAGGGAGTACATAGAACGACTCAGAGGTAGGAGAACGTGGAGGTTCTATGTGAGGGGCGGTTTGTTTTTGGTGGAAGTGAAAACGATTCAGAGGTAATGAGGACATGTCCATTTTCGGAAATTTGTGGATCGATTACCCTTTTTGTGCATTAGGAGTGCGGGTATTGGATCATGAGGGAGGATCTCTTCAGGGAAGCAAGTTCAGAGGTATAATCATACGTGACTTACTATCTGAAAGAGTGACCGAAATGTGAGTTCAGAGGCACCAGCGGGTACATAACTCGGTAAATTAACTTATTGAAAAAGTGGGAGTCCAGCGGCACCAGCGGGTACATGACTCGATAATCTAAAGGAGATGTAGGGGTGAGTTCAGGGGCACCAGCAGGTACATGACTCGATGATCTTGAAATGTTGTGGGTGTGAGCTCAGTGGTACCAGCCGGTACATGACTCGATAATCTGAAATGCTGAGGGTATGAGTTCAGTGGCACCAGCCGGTACATGACTCGATAATCTGAAATGCTGAGGGTGTGAATTCAGTGGTACCAGCGGGGTACATGACTCGCCGACCTTGTAGCGAATGTCATTTAGACATAATATTTCTTCAGAAACTTGCCGTTGATGGGTAGCATGAGCAAGTCTCCATTTTGCTTTGCGAGACGGTAAGCACCGTTGGAGAATACCGTCTCAATGATAAATGGGCCCTCCCACTTGGGCTGGAATTTGCCGGCGGTCTTGTGAGTCATGACCATTGGCCTCCGGACTGCCAAGACGAGATCGCCTACCTGGAATGTTCTGATTTTGACCTTCTTGTTGAAGGCTCCTGAGATGCGTGCTTGGTACAGCTCGATCCTTTGCTGAGCTAGGAGGCGCTTTTCATCTAATGCCTCTAACTCTTGCAGGCGACGTTGGTAGTTGTCGTCTGTCGTTAATTGATGTGTGAGGGCGACACATAGTGAGGGGATCTGGGTCTCCAAGGGGAGGACTGCCTCACTCCCGTATACCAGGGAGAATGGTGTATTTCCGGTGGCTGTTCGGACTGTGGTGCGATAAGCCCATAAGCATTCGCCGAGCTTCTCGTTCCAGTCGCGTTTTTTGGAGGAGACAAACTTCTTGAGGAGTTTGATGATTGTTTTGTTGAATACCTCTGCTAACCCGTTTGCGGCCGAGTTGTATGGTGTCGAAGCGACATTCTGAATACGGTGCTTATCGCAAAACCGATAGAATGCGTGGCTTGCGAACTGTGGACCGTTGTCATGGATGATCCTTCGGGGCAATCCAAAGCGGTAGATGACGTGATACTTAAGGAAGCTGATCACGTTTGAAGTCTTAACTTCTGCAAGTGGGACAGCTTTCGCCCATTTGGAGAAGTAATCCGTGATCGCAAGTATGAAGCGATGTCCTCGGGAGGAAGGTGGGGTGATTGGACCAATGATGTCCATTCCCCATGCTTCGAATGGCCAGGACGCCACCGTCGAATGTAAAAATTCGGATGGTTGGTGGATGAAGTCTGCGTGGACTTGGCAAGCTTTGCATTTTCTAGCATAATCTATCGCATCTGCCACCATCGTGGGCCAATAGTAGCCCATTCGGCGAAGGCGATCTTGTAGTTTCGGGCCGTGCTGGTGGGCCCCGCAGACACCGTCATGGGCTTCTCGTACGGCTTCTTTGGCTTCTGTGTTTGACAGACACCGAAGCAGTAATCCGTCGTAGGAGCGGCGATACAGCATTTTTGTCTCTGTATCGTAGAAGAATCTGAGAGAACGCCTCCTGATGGAAGTGGCTTCCTTTGGGTTCTCAGGCAGGATGTCGTAGACGACGAAGTCGATGAATGGTTGTCTCCAATCTGGGGCATCATCGATCGTCTGTGCCGAATAACTTGCGACGAATTGCACATTGTTTTTGGGGCAGACCAGTTCATGGCCTATCACTTCAACTGATTGTCGATCATAATTCGGAACTGCTAGGGAAGCGGCGAGACCAGCTAGGGCATCGGCTTCAATATTTCGGAGTCTGGGGACGTGCTCGATGAAGAACCCCTCAAATGCTGAGATGATATTGATCGCTATTTGATGGTAAGGGATCATGTCTTCATGGCGTACCTCGTACGAACCCCGGATCTGATTGACGATTAGTTGGGAATCGCCGTACGCTTCAAGGTATTCTACCCCCAGCTCTCTTGCAAGTTGGAGGCCAATGACCAGAGCGTTGTACTCGGCCACATTGTTAGAGCAGGGTTCAGTGAGGGAATAAGCGCGGTTAATCACCAATCCGGAAGGAGAGATTAGTACTACTCCGACTCCGACGACTATATTGCCTTTAGGTCCGGTCCTCGAAGCGCCGTCGAAGAACATTCGCCATATATTTTCGTGGGAGGTTGTATGCGAGTCGGCGACCTCATCTGGGATCTCTTCGTATATCCTGAAGGACTCCGAGCCTGGGTGGGCTGCCAAGAAATCTGCCAGGGCTTGACCTTTGACTGCCTTTTGGGGGACGAAGATCATATGATAAGGGGACAGCAGTATCGCCCATGTAGCGAGGCGAGAGCTGAGTGCCCCTGGTTTAGTCATGAGGACCCTGAGAGGGTTAACTCGTGAGATCACATGTATCGTTTGTCCGATGAGGTAGTGCCGCATTTTCTGAATGGCGAACACCAGGACGAGGCATTCCTTCTCCACAGCGGTGTATCGGTGCTCTGGTCCAATCATCATTCGGCTGAGGTAATATATGGCCTGTTCATGGCCTGCATCGTTATTCTGTGCCAGCAGAGCACCGAGGGAGTGTTCCATTGCTCGTACATAGAGCAGAAATGGTTTTCCAGGGACTGGGGCTACCAAGACCGGAGGATTTGACAGATATTCTTTGATGCTATCGAAAGCACGTTGGCATTCCTCGTCCCATACGAATGAGACTCCTTTCTTCATGAGGTGCGTGAATTGTCGGCATCGCCCGGAGAGGTTGGAAATGAACCTTCTGATGTAAGCTAATCTCCCTTGAAGGCCTCTGAGTTCGCGGAGATTTCTCGGGGGACCCATCTCCATGATTGCTTTTGTCTTTTCAAGGTCTACATGGATACCCTTTGCAGTGATGATGAAGCCTAAGAACTTCCCGCTGGATACGCCCAGGAAGGACTTTGTAGGGTTCATTTTCAAATTGTGCGTTCGCATTAGGTCGAATACCGTCCTTAGATCCTGCAGATGGTCTCCTTTGCTACGGCTCTTGACGGCTATATCATCAACATAGCACTCCACCGTCTTGCGTAAGTGGTCTCTGAAGATGATGCTCATAGCTCTTTGGTATGTGGCGCCAGCATTCTTTAAAACAAAAGGCATGACTGTGTAGCAGTACGTGCCAATCGGTGTTCGGAATGACGTATGCTTTTCGTCGTCAGGAGACATTTTGATTTGGTTGTACCCCGAGAAGCCGTCCATGAATGACATGCGTTCGAAGCCGCAGGTGTTGTCGATCATGATGTCTATGATAGGAAGGGGAAATTCATCATTGGGGCATGCCTCGTTTAGGTTGCGGAAGTCGATGCAGATTCGAATCTTCCCATTCTTCTTGAGGACGGGTACTATATTGGCGACCCATTCAGGATGTTGCACCACACGAATGAAACCGCTGGCTATCAATTTGTTGACTTCAGCTTCGATTGCGTCCATGATGCCCGGACGGAAGCGTCGCTACTGTTGCTTGACCGGCTTCGCGTCTGGTCGAATGTTAAGTTTGTGATGAGCGATGTCAGGATTTAACCCTGGCATGTCTTCATAGCTCCAGGCGAACACATCAATGTAATCTTTGACAAGTTCTAACAGCGACTCCCGTTCTTCGTCGGTGAGGCTTCTACTGATGAAGATCGGTTTTGGAGAAGATTCGCTGCCGAGATCCACTTGTATGACCTCATCTTCAGTAGGGGGTTCTCTCAGTTCGAACCGCTTTTCCTATTGTGCGTCTAATTGCTGGGCCCATGGCTCTAGCTCGAGGATTTCGGGGATGTCTTCGTCTTCTTCGTAAGCGTCGGCGAACGCCATGTTGACTGACATGACTTGTCTGAATACATCCCCGATACTGGTATCTGAGTCGGAAGTTGGTGATCCGGTTGAATGTGACTGCCAGTCGCATTCTTCATCTGAACTTTTCGGGGTCGTAGTAGGCGTTACATACCCTAACCCGTATCGAGTTTTGTTATAGTAGTTCCATGGTTTGCCCGCCGGGGCTGGCGGCTTCAAAGGTAATCGTCGCCCAGTGCCATAGTTCAATCCTGGCGTAGTCTCTAGATCATACCCCTGTTTCTGCATGAGATATTTGGATTGAGGGCTATAGAGATACAGAGGCAGTCTCCCGGCATCTGACCCGAGGTCGACTTCTTCTATGGTACGGGGATGAGGGTTGTTCGTCCGGCCGAAGATGACTGGATGATCTCCTCCCTTGTGTATTCGGTAAGCGTCTTCTACTGGAGTAAGCTGGATTGCGGTGTACACATTTGTCACCTGTGTGTGTATGTGAGCGCCTATACCGTGTTCCATAGCATACATCGTACATAGCTTATTGAGCTCGGTGTAGTTCAAAGATAACCCTTTATTGATGAAGTAAGGTATCTTTTCTAGGGGGATTACATCATCAGCGGAGGGGACATTTGTGAGGGCGGCCACATACTTGGCTAGCTCTGGTTCCTCTTCGGCTACCCCCTGTGTGAACGAAGACTGAAAAGACGATCTAGGAAGCTTGATCGTCAGTGGTCCAGTTGATGGAGCAGAGCGCGGAGTCGTTGGCAGACTGGCGACCCCCAGTTTGGCATTCGATGTGGAGCGAGGAGTGGCTGGTTCGCTGGAAGTGTCAGACCTTGCATCGAGGCGACAATCTTTCTTGGGAAGGCGTATTGTCAGTGGCCTGTCCGAGGGGTTGAGCTTTCCTGCTTGTGGTTGACTGACTCTTGGTAATCTGATGGTTAGTGGCTCCGTTGTGGGTCTCGGCACTTGGCTGGATCTAGGCAGCCGGATTATCATCTGCTCCTCTTGTGCTGAGAGGCTGATCGCGTCCTTCCGCAGAGTGGCGGTGAGGGGTGCAGACTTGTCCGGTTTGCGAGCTTGGAGGTGGATCATCAGGGGTCCTTCCGATCCCGTGGCTATCTCAGTATGAGCTTGTGCGTCTCCTTCATCCAGGTGCCTCTTCGACTTTTCGTATAAACAGGAGTCCGAGTAGTAAGATTCGACCCCTTTGAAGGGATCGATATCAGCAAACTCTGTCTTCACGAAGCCGTGTTTGTCGACATATTTGAAGCACTGGTGTAGCGTGGAAGGCACGATCATATAATCGTGTATCCATGGGCGCCCCAAGAGGATGTTGTAAGAAGTGTCTGCATCTATGACGTAGCAAGTGACCTCGGATTGGAGATCGCCAATCTGACACTTCAGACGAATCTTCCCGATAGGATAGCTCCTGCCCGAATTGAAACCGCTGATAGCGGTGCTTGTAGGTGTTAGGCGATGCATTGGGATGCGGAGATGATGTAGCAGACCTTTCGGGATGATGCTTATGGAAGAGCCAGGATCAATGTGCATCCGATCCACCTTCACGTCGTCGATGTATCCCGTGTAGTACAGAGGGCGATCATGTAGGTTGGTTTTGATGAGCATGTCCTGCGGAGTGAAGACGATGTTGGGCATTGCTCCCGTACAGGCACTATCTTGGAGATCCATGGGTGAGTCCTCTCCAGTGAGGTTAGATTGAGCGAGATAGGCATCGTCATTTTGGAGTGCTTCGCTCAATGCAATACGAACGTCTTGGAGAGCCTCAGGAGTTCATATAATGACAATTTGGCCGGAGTGTTAGCCAATTGTGCTAAGATGTCAAAGTTGTAGGGCCTCTCTAGCCCTTGGGCTGCGTTCTTTCGGAGAGATTTGTCGAAGCGAGTCTCCTTCGGCCTAGGCTTGTCGGTCGTCGAAGGCTGAGCCGGTCCCAGAGTATCAGTTGTAGAGGGTTGATGATCGTTGGGATTGTGCTTCGGACCGCGTGACGACGGCTGTAGCTTCCTCGTTGTCTGCTAAAACTGTGCGGCAGGTCTTGATTTTTCCACTCTTTTTGTTGGTGGGAGATGGTGTGAGCCGAGTCACTTCTGACACCAAGTCTGGATGGACCCACATGACCTCTCCTCGCGAGGTGGTGAGAGGTACTAGACCAGCAGCTTGTTCTCGGGGTGGAGGAAGATTGGTAATCTCCATTGTCGCGAGAGGGACGGGGATTACCCCGTCTTGATTCTCCGTCGGAGGGAAGTTGCCGAATTGTACGGACACCATATTAGCTGCTACGGTTACCTCTTCGAAGTCGATGGCCAGAGCGTTCGAATCGATGAGGCTTTGGATGTACCATTTTAATTGGTAGCAGTCATGTGTAGCGTGGTGTACATAACGGTGGTAATGGCAGAACTTCGGGTTCTCCAGATCAGCCGGCTGAGGCTCCCGTCTTGGTGGAGGAAGCTGAATTCTACCTCCTTGTATGAGCATGTCTAAGATAGGCTTGACGTGGCCATCTTCGAAAGAGTAAGTGATTTGAGGCCATTGCTTGTCTGCTGGCTGTGGCTCGGGCTTCTGGGCCGTGTCGGCCACCATAGCCTGTTTTCCCTTGTTGTCCCGATTGTTGGAGGGGTTACCCTCATTATCGTTGTTGAGACGCTTGCCCTTGTTTTTCCCTTCTGAGATGTGCAACCCCAGTTGGCGGGCCTTCTTCAGTCGTTCTTCAGCGCTTGTGGCGCTGATGATGAATGCCTTCCAATCTTTGAATTGACTCTCGCCCATCCAGAGACTGATCGTTGGAAGCAGTCTCTTTTGGCAGATTTCAATCAAAGAAGAATCCGAATTTCTGGAAGGCAGCTTCATGGCGGTCTGGCGAAACCGCTCAATGTAGTTCCTCGTTAACTCCTTCTCCCCTTGGACGACGTCCATGAGAGTGGACATAGTGACGTCTTGTCCTACTTCATAGAACCGTTCCAAGAACATGCGCTTGAAGCCGGCAAAAGAATGGATGCAGTTGTCCGGTAGATTGCGGTACCAATCGAAGGCGACTCCTTCCAATGCTCAAATGAATAACCGTGTGAGGATTGCATCTTCATGGGGCAGATGGTCGGTGGTGACCTCAAAGTAAGTGATGTATCGACTTGCTGAGGTTTTGCCATCATACGGGTTGATGTTGAACGGCTTATATCTTGGTGGAAATGGCACATCTCTCCACTCAGCAGGGTATGGTTGCCGCATTCTGAGATCTTGAGCGTTTTCTCGGGCATGAAACATGGCACGGAGCTCCAGGACCTCTCTTCTTACTTCTCGGGTCTCATTTGTCGCGGCGGGGGCTGTTATTTCGGGAGGATTATTGCCCTAGTTTGGTGCCGCTGAGTTCGAATCTACATTGACCGCGGGGCCCGTGTTTGTTTGACCAGGCGCTCCTCCTTGTAAAGTGGGCAGGGCTGCTTTAATCTCATCTACAGACTTGACCAAAGCAAGTAATATGGCTTCGAGACTGTCGATGCGCTGGCGATCACTGGAACCACCTTGATCGCTGTCTGTCATGAATACCATCCTTACGTGAGGAGTGATGGAAGGAACGGTAGAGGATGTGCCCTCTGAGTCGTACCCATGCACCGAGAAGTCAACGGGATAGGTGGGGATGTTCTCTTCGGACTCGGACTCGGAGGGGATGGTATCCCCAGCTTCAGAGCTTGCCTTATCTTGAGAGTCATGGATGTCCTCGGGGATATCAGTATTTGTTGCATCTGACGGGAGGGTCGTTTCTCCGGGCTCGTCTCCTCGAAACATCGGATTGTTGTGGACGTTCGGAGGAGTGCTACCCCCAGTTCCTACGACCCCAGCGACGTGGACGATGAATCTCCCGTTGCAGCAGGTTTTGTCTTCGAACGGGTGTGTTGGAATACTCCGGTGGAGGACAACCGTTTAGCCGACAATTTCTTAGCTGTAGTGGTTGATATCTTCGGACTGGATATGCTCGTTTTCTTCCTCCTCTCTTCGGCGGGGACTCTTTGAGCAGAATTGCAGGAGACAACAGGAGGTGCCTCATCTTTTGAGTTCGGGTGCTGTAGCCTTTGGAAGACGGATGGCCGAGCTTCCGTCATTGCCGCGTTGTTGCAGCAGCAATTGACGATGATTTGGGTACAACGATGTCCAAGCGAGGACTCTTTGCACACCGACACTCCTTCTCTTTCCTTGCGTTTGTGGAGGATCGTCTCCCGCAGGTCAGAGGAACCACTCTGTCTGTTTGCCGCGGGGGGCTGGACTTGAGTGGTTATATACAACTTTTCATCCGAGGCCCGTGTGATAGTCAACGGGACGCTCCGATAGTCAGAGGTTGGGACAGCTGACTGGGCTCGATGAGCCCGCACTGCCCTAGACTTCCTCCTTCTAGCACTTGTGGGTGCGTAATAGGAGGAGTCCAAGTTGAACGCCACAGAGTCTGGCTTATCATACAGAGAATCATCAGGGTCGGGACCGTTTGAGAGACGGTCGAAAACCGATCGAGAGAAGCGTGGAACGGACGCTATGCTGCTAGAGTTGGGTACCGTGCAGGCTGTCTGCATGCGGTCTATCGGATGAGTTGTCTTTGGGCGTCTAGGAGTCACGACCGTACAGGCTGGCCGCATGCGGTTGGCAATAGTGGCCGCATGGGTTTTCTGCAAGCGACTGACTCCTGTAGCCTTATGTGTTTCATCCATGTGATTGGTGACCGTAGCTGCATAAACTATGCGGTTGCCAGATGTGACCGCATGATTCTTCTTCATGCGGCTAGCGACTGTGGCCGCATGGGCTTTGTCCATGCGGCTAGCGGATGTGATCGCATGAGCCTTTTTCACTCGGCTAGCACCCCTATGCGGCTCAATTCGTGTAGAGTTCCTCTTTGCCCCTGCAAGTCCAGCAACATAGTATTTTCTTCTGCCGGACTTGGGGACAGCAGAGTTGTCTACGGTTTTAAGTGGGGCCGCAGAAGAGTCCTTCTTGCCGTTTGGAGCAACGGAGGGTACACCGTCGGGGGCTTGGGGAGGAGCAAATAATTTTGGCCTCCACTCTCTGCGAGCCTTTGTCGTGCGGGTGCGCTTCTGGACCGGGCCAGCACTTCCTTTGGAGAGCATCTCTTCAAACGCTTGTTGGTCGAAGCGGACGACCATCTTTTGTTGCGTGGAGCCAAGTTTGGCTGCATCCGATTGCGTCACCAACTCCTCAGCCGTGGAGAAGTTAGTCCCCAGCAGAGTCGCCATCGTGTTTGTCATTGATTGTAAAAGTACAGAACAATTATCGGAGGACTGAACTTAGACTCACAATACAAACTCGCTTGTACAAAGAAAGCCTAGGGACGAAAACCTAGGTACAGTAATCTAAGTACAATTGTTTATTTTAGATTCTGGGGGGGTGACGATAGAGGCTCGGGAAGGCGACGGCAGCCCTGCCTTACTCCTTGGACGATCGGTATGCAGCCTTGGCTCCTTGTGAAAAGATGGTTGGCGTTGACGAAGAAGTGCTCTTTTTGCTCCTCTGTTGCTCTCCTGGCTTCTTTCTCTCTCTCTGTGTATTCTCTCTCTGACTCTGTATATTTTTATTCTTTTTGTTGCCGGTCCTTGTGCAAAGAAATGATGCTGGCTATTTATAAGAGTGGGGTATGATCATTAGGGTTTGCTAATGATCATTTGTTTGGAATGTCGGCGCTCCTTTAATCCATCTAAACCCTTGATCCTGATTACAATGAATCTAGGCCATTAATGCAGATAGCACCGAATCTCGTGAGCAATTAATGCTGATTGCTTTAAATCTTCATGATTGATTATACCAATGCCCGATTGTTCGCCACGTGTCCCATTGGCTTGATGATAAATGATATGCCTTGATCTCAGTAATTATGACGATGATGTCAAATATATTTGTTGAGATTCGGTTAAATCGTTGATTGATCCGATGCCACGTGTTTTGATTGTGGGTCCTGCCAGAGCCGCATAGGATGGGCAACACTTGAACCGCAGGGAGATACTCTTCGTGAGCCGCATAGGACAATGCTTCATCGAACCGCAGGGAACGAACTCTCAATGAGCCGCATATGCATAGTCTTTGCGAGCGCATGAGCTAGCGTTGTATTGAGCCGCAGGGGCTGAGCTCTCAGTGGGCCGCATATGGCTGATTTCTGCTAGTCATATAGGGTAACTTCTCAGTGAGCCGCATGAAGCTGTTCTCTATTTAAGCCGCATGAGATTTGCCACGTGGCAACCTAGGATTTCTGAATGATCGGGTCAGAGATCTTCTTCTTTTCCCAAAGCGTCTGTCATTATGGCAGAACCATTAAGACACTTTATGCCAGAGCCGCCACAGTCGTCAAATCGTGTCAGAGCATTAAGTGAGGCCACTATTCAAAGGGCCAGCTGTAGGGAAGGATCACAGGGGGACACGTGGCATCGATCGAGCCGCATATTCCTGCTGAACCGCATATACTCTAGAGCCGCATGAGACGGAGAGTCTTCCTTTGAACTGTATAAGACAGCTCCCATATGAGCCGCATGGGCTTCGTATCCGGAGCCGCATGGACCATTATTATGATATTTTCCATGCTTCTACAAATCACAAGACAATGTGAACCACAACAATGCATAATATAAAATAGATAATATATATAAATACATACCTTCATACATACATGCATATCCACATTACATACATATTTATATATATAGGCATATGTTACATCATGCATATTTACATAGTTACATAGATATATACATTCATGCACATATACATACATACTTTTATACATTATATATGTTAACATTCATTACAATGCATTATATTTTACTTATACCTTTGATTGATTGATTCATTCATATATGACATTCATTCATGCATATTACATACTTACATGCATCTATACATTATATATATTGTATATAACATGTAAAAATAGAAGAGGAAAAAAAAGGAAAAAACTGAAATGGAAAGGGAAGGGAAGGAAAATGTAAGAAAAAGACAAAACAGTGGACATATATATGCTTGCATCATATATTCTACATTACCATACATACTATCATTATATATTGCATTATACTATTTATATATTATGCATTCATATCTATCATTACATGTATACCTTGCATTCATATCTAGCATTCATTATATACTTTATATTAATTACATTCCTACATGCTTGCATTCAACCATATATATACATTAATGTAAAGAGGATATATATCATATATATATCATTTCATTCATCTAATATATCATGTATTACATACTCTATATTCATTTAATACCCATACTACATAGGCTCATAGGTTACACAAAATGCATATATCGTATAGTCACTCTTCTACTTAAAACCAATACTGTACCAATTGGGCATTCACTAAATTCTAAGATTAAAGTATGTCGTAGCCCTTTGTGTTAGCTTTCCGAAACTTGAAACGGATCGCATTTTCGTGTCCGGAAGCTCCCGGAATCGCAAAAATACCGAAACACGTTCGTCTTTCGTACAGCTGACACTCAAATAATTCTACAGAAAGTTACAGAAAGAATTTGGCTTATTAAAATATATATTTGGAAATCTAACTTCGATACGGTTCTTTTAGAAAAAATGGGAGATAAATCGGAGTTCTAAGATAAAAGTTATGACATTTCTAAGTTGCTTTGGTTAATAAAAACGTGGATGAATATTATGACAAATTTGACAAAAGAACACATATAGGCCAAGATACTTGGATACAAACATAGGTATGCAAATGAAACTCATTCTAACCATCCTAACTAAGATCAATCCACTCTCTGACCATTATAAAACTGAATTTAAATATCTATTTAAACTATTATCATACATACATACACATGGGGTGTCCTAATTTGGGATCTATCAAGTAGGACACAAGACACATATCTAAAATCCTCAAGAGAGCTCCAAATGGCCTCAAATTTGAATCTAAATGGGACACATGCATGAGGATGGATCCTACAGATTCAAACTAATTTATATGCAAAGAAAATCGATTTAGAGGATGAGTTTTACCTATTGGGAGTGGAATTCCAATAAAATCTTTTAGGACACGGCTCCGATACGAAGATCCCTCAAAGTGGACACTCCTCCTTGCACTCCTCTTCCAATCCTTGGTAGCACCCTTCCCTTGGAGAATGGAAATAATTGAGGGAAGGTTTGGTGAAGGAATGATTTGATTTGGAGATCAAATCAATGGGAAGGCTCTCTAAAATTGGGGAAGAACAAAAGGAAAATAAAAGAGGCAAGATTGTAATGAATGAAATAAATCATTCTCTCCTAAAGGTGGCTGCCATAAAGTGTCCATTAGGGCTAATGGGAAATTGCCCCTCTCTAGTCTCATATGGTTAAGTCTAGACTAGGTTCAAGTTTGGGGTCAAAATGGTCTAGTTTTGAGTCTCTAACTTAACCATTCTAACATGATAAAAATTAGTTTAATTAACTAACTTAATTGTTGGGTCTTGTGAGCCATGCTTAACTTAATATTGGGTCCCATCTAGAGTTTAAGCTACCCGGGTCACAATACAAGTCGGAACGAGACGAAACTCAAACCCGACTAAACAAATCCAATAAAAACAATATTAAAAATATAAAATTTTTCCAAAATATTAAAATATAAAAAATGACCAAAATCATAATACATCAATTTAAATATTATTAAAATAATCTAAAATTCACCAATTAATCAAAATCCTAAATAATTCAAGTCACAAAACGACCAAAATACCCTTAGCCTAAAAAGTTGTAAATAGTCATTCTAATCACATGGTTAGGTCCCCATGGTCATGGTTAGTCTCTAGGATCAACAGTTCTAGAGTTCACTAGCTAACACATCAAAATTATAATTTAACAATTTTAAATAGTATTAAATTAATTAAAAATTTCCCATAAATCATAAATCCTATTATTAAATAATAAACTTTTATAAAAGTTCAAAATTATCCTCAATTTAGAAAAGTGGGTGTTACAATCCTACCCCCCTTAGAAAAATTTTGTCCTCGAAATTAAAATGTTCATACTCCTTCTAGGTCAAACCCCCCACAATCAAAGTCTCAGAACTTAAACAAATCATACGATTTAAAAGGACGACATACAGGGTCATGGCATACGGTGGTAGTGAAAGTCTCATCTAGGTATACTAGTCATGCTAGACCAAAACGGTCATAGGGTATCAAACATACAAGCAATCAGGGGTGTTAAACTGGAAAAGATACAGAAATAACAAATCATCAAAACTGTAAGGCAGTCTACCATCTTATATAAAAAATGGTACTTATCAAAAAATAAAATAAAGATAACTACCAATTATCTATAAAGGGGTACAGAAAAAAAAAATCAAAATCAAAAGTTAAAGAATGAAAGTCAATTGCATTTAAATCCAATCACAATATAGGATTCTCTTAATCCTGTTAAGACTAAATTGTAAGTTCTAAAAGTTATGTAGTTCGTGTGTGTATGGGTGTATGTGGACATGTTCATATGGTTAGATAGTAGGCATGTGTGTATGTGAAATATACATGAAAGTGTATAGGAGGATTTGGATTTCAAAACAATAGCTATCAAGTTACACTACTCATGGCATATTGGTTAAACAATCTACAATACACAACCTATTTACTCATAACATGCATGGCTAACCATATATATATATATATATATATATATATATATATATATATATATATATATATATATATATATATTTTTTTATATATATATATATATAGGTAGAAATTTAGTTATGTATCTATATATATTATAACATGTATGCATAAACTCTATATATATGTCTATATAGATATATGAACATAACATAGAGAGGAAGGATTAGGTTTACATGGCAGTGTATACTAAGTTAGGGTGTGTGTGTCCTTGTACAGGATTATAGCTTTAGTATTGAAAGGTTAAACCCAGTTTTAGTTCAGCATTTACATACAAAATCTGAAAATAAGCTAACATTTAAACCAGTGTAATATTATAACATAATACAGTTTCAGATTTTAGGGGTTTGAAACATCACAACCAACTCAATGCTCCCAACACATCCTAACATGATAGAGATAAAACCCTAACATACTATCCATACATTCAACAATGTATATACCTCAAAATATTACATTAAAAAAATGGCAAATTAAACTAAACATTTGGAATCCAGTATTAAGGGTTAATATGCACACGGTCTCAGATTTGACAAATTCAAACACAAAACCTAACCAATTTCTTTAAGAATTGAAACCATGTATATAACATACATGTGCAGTGATGTAAACAACAACTAGTAATATAAAATTTATATTTAAATTACGAATTTAAACTGGAAAAAAATAGAGAACTATTCTCTGATACTGTATTGTGTCAGAGATATTAGGGTTTTGAGAATTTAACATCAACAACATATTAATATGTATTTAGATGGGTTGGTAATCAAAGTGTAGCATGCATACGTGTCAGGCAAAGTGTCTGTGTCCGCTATATATATTTTCTCATGTCCTAATATAAAAATCAAATTCCATATCAAGACCAACATTTAGATTCCTACCAAGATTGCAAGTAGGTGATTGATGTAATCAAGTCAGTTTTATTATTATTATTATTATTTAATACAAGAATAATAGCAAGAAGAAAATAACGATACAATCTGTTCTGCTTATCTGTTTAAAAGAAGAACCATTTTGAAACCAGAGCTATAGTATCAAATCCAAGATAAGGTCTAGCAAAATCATCGATTCATTGTATTAAGAAGAAATTCATAGTAAGAAGTTACACAAGGTTTATAATACAGCTAAAGCTACTCCTAAGTTAAATAATGAGAAGCAAAACAAACAAAACAAACAATAATTCTTTTTTTTTTTAGAATGACTGAAACAAAAGTAGAGAAAACATGTTCAAGAACATTTAAGGTACAATCTGATAATCATATGCGTCTATCCAAAATCATGGTACTCTAAATCCTCGTTATACTAGTAAGCAAGGCTACGATAATCATAAAGTCCTCGACTTACGCACATACCTCTAGAATCATGGTATTTAAAATTTTTGCGATGCCGCTAGCTTGGCTGTAAAAACCTTAAATTTCTACACCCGAGAAATATATCCAAAGTCAGACTATATGTCCTCACCATGCTGGCTAATGTGACTGTAGAAGACTAGATTCCATAACTTAGATGACCTAGCCCATATAATTTGATCTTGACAAAAATTAAATTAAATCAACAATGGATACCCAAAAATCAAATTCATTAACTAACCAAGAAAGATAAATATAAACTATTAGAATCAAATTTTGAGATATTTTATAATAAGATTCTCAAGGGTCATTCCAGGAATCTCTCAAGGGATCCTAACTGTGATTGAGTACCTTCAAAAATATCCTAATCCTACTGCAGGCTATAGTGATACTCTAGTTCGAATACCACTACATAAACTCGACCTGCATGGGCCACCACTAAAAACGTGTCACGACCCGCACCCTAGAGTAAGGGCACGAGAAGTGGGTACGTCCAGCCTACGTCGCAGTGTCGGCGGTAGAACGCTGTCCTAGGTCAAACATCTAACACTATAAAGGTACCTGTACAGTATATACACTCCGAATGGAGGTGACATAGCAAATACAGTCTCAATCACATCTAAGGTAGAGCATGATAAAAGATAGATAAAATATGAAATCCACAAAGAGATACCGCAGATAGAAGTCTAAGCGTCTAAGATACACAAAATCAGAAAACATCTCAAATCTCAAATACAGTAATCCATAAAGTAAATACAACTCAAGACAACTAAAATAACTATCTATACAACCTCTACTGTGTCTCCTCTAGGCTAGCAAGCAACCTTCAAGCTATCTGTAAAATTTATCAACAGGTCCAGTCAGGACAGGAACGAGCACATCTTATCTAGAAAATCCAAGTAAATGACAGAGAACTATAAAGCAGTTATAGACAGTTGTATTGATGAACATGGCAGTTTATATTCAGGTGATGGTATAGAGAGACAGATAAAGTACAATAAAAGTAAGTAACTAAACAAGAGAAGAATCATGGCAATAAAGACTGTAAAATAAAATCTAGCTGAACTAGAGTAACATGATGAGTCCAGACAGTACAATATAAGTCGAGTGTAATCTCAATGTGAGTCTAATACAAGATGAGTCGAATGTGATTCTAATCATTGTTCTAATAAGGTGATTTGAATAAGGTGATACGAATAAGGTGATTCGAATAGTGATTCATATGATGATCTAACAATGATTCGAATAAATTCTCCAAGTGCGTTTTAAAATACTGAGATCGACATGTAAACGGCTATGGATAATTTCGGCACATCACGCACTGATCAGGTGAGAGATGGCTATCGTTCGAATATCATTCACAGGGGGTGGTTCGAATAGTGGGAATGTTCACATGTCTAATCAGTATTTCCCCGCCCAGTCTAATACAAGATGAATCCATAATTCGATACATCAATCGAATACAAGTCCAACCAGCACATAAAGATACGAATAGGTGGTTCGAATAGTGATTCGTATGGTGATTCGAATAATAGAGGCAAAACGAGTAAGTATGTGTGTCGTATACATGGATTCATTAATAACAATACGTGTTTGTAACAGAGAATCACATACAGCTAACTAGAACTGAAGTACAGTAATTGACAAATAAATGAGAGAACTATCAGAGAATGTACTCGCCTGATAACCTGAACAGCTGATAGGTATAGAGGTCCAAACTGAAGCCACAAAGTCCTATTTAGAGTAACATAGGTCAGGATGTATACGAGAGATGATAAATAAAATGTACAATGCATCTGCATGCTGTCTAAGTCAAACTAGACTAAAGTCAACACTTGGTTAAATATAGTCAACCACACTAGTCAAATTAGGCCAACTAGGTCAAGTCCTAGCCCAAACAAGTCTAACAAGTCTCCCTAGGCCTAACCAAGCCTAGGCTAGCACTCACACAATCACAAGACAATGTGAACCACAACAATGCATAATATAAAATAGATAATATATATAAATACATACCTTCATACATACATGCATATCCACATTACATAAATATTTATATATATAGGTATACGTTACATCATGCATATTTATATAGTTACATAGATTTATACATTCATGCACATATACATACATACTTTTATACATTATATATGTTAACATTCATTACAATGCATTATATTTTACTTATACCTTTGATTGATTGATTCATTCATATATGACATTCATTCATGCATATTACATACTTACATGCATCTATACATTATATATATTGTATATAACATGTAAAAATAGAAGAGGAAAAAAAAAGGGAAAAACTGAAATGGAAAGGGAAGGAAAGGAAAATGTAAGAAAAAGGGAAAACAATGGACATATACATGCTTGCATCATATATTCTACATTACCATACATGCTATCATTATATATTGCATTATACTATTTATATATTATGCATTCATATCTATCATTACATGTATACCTTGCATTCATATCTAGCATTCATTATATACTTTATATTAATTACATTCCTACATACTTGCATTCAACCATATATATACATTAATGTAAAGAGGATATATATCATATATATATCATTTCATTCATCTAACATATCATGTATTACATACTCTATATTCATTTAATATCCATACTACATTGGCGCATAGGTTACACAAAATGCATATATCGTATAGTCACTCTTCTACTTAAAACCAATACTGTACCAATTGGACATTCACTAAATTCTAAGATTAAAGTATGTTGTAGCCCTTCGTGTTAGCTTTTTGAAACTTTAAACGGATCGCATTTTCGTGTCCGGAAGCTCCCGGAATCGCAAAAATACCGAAACACGTTCGTCTTTCGTACAGCTGACACTCAAATAATTCTACAGAAAGTTACAGAAAGAATTTGGCTTATTAAAATATATATTTGGAAATCTAACTTCGATACGGTTCTTTTAAAAAAATGGGAGATAAATTGGAGTTCTAAGCTAAAAGTTATGATATTTTTAAGTTGCTTTGGTTAATAAAAACGTGGATGAATATTATGACAAATTTGACAAAAGAACATATATAGGCCAAGATACTTGGATACAAACATAGGTATCCAAATGAAACTCATTCTAACCATCCTAACTAAGATCAATCCACTCTCTAACCATTATAAAACTGAATTTAAATATCTATTTAAACTATTATCATACATACATACACATGGGGTGTCCTAATTTGGGATCTATCAAGTAGGACACAAGACACATATCTAAAATCCTCAAGAGAGCTCCAAATGGCCTCAAATTTGAATCTAAATGGGACACATGCATGAGGATGGATCCTACGGATTCAAAACTAATTTATATGCAAAGGAAATTGATTTAGAGGATGGGTTTTACCTATTGGGAGTGGAATCCCAATAAAATCCTTTAGGACACGGCTCCGATACGAAGATCCCTCAAAGTGGACACTCCTCCTTGTACTCTTCTTCCAATTCTTGGTAGCACCCTTTCCTTGGAGAATGGAAATGATTGAGGGAATGTTTGGTGAAGGAATGATTTGATTTGGAGATCAAATCAATGGAAAGTCTCTCTAAAATTGGGGGAGAACAAAAGGAAAATAAAAGAGGCAAGATTGTAATGAATGAAATAAATCATTCTCTCCTAAAGGTGGCTGCCATAAAGTGTCCATTAGGGCTAATGGGAAATGTCCTAATTGCCCCTATCTAGTCTCATATGGTTAAGTCTAGACTAGGTTCAAGTTTGGGGTTAAAATGGTCTAGTTTTGAGTCTCTAACTTAACCATTCTAACATGATAAAAATTAGTTTAATTAACTAACTTAAATGTTGGATCTTGTGAGCCATGCTTAACTTAATATTGGGTCCCATCTAGAGTTTAAGCTACCCGGGTCACAATACAAGTCGGAACGAGACGAAACTCAAACCCGACTAAACAAATCCAATAAAAACAATATTAAAAATATAAAAATTTCCAAAATATTAAAATATAAAAAATGACCAAAATTATAATACATCAATTTAAATATTATTAAAATAATCTAAAATTCACCAATTAATCAAAATCCTAAATAATTCAAAAGTCACAAAATGACCAAATATCCTTAGCCTAAAAAGTTGTAAATAGTCATTCTAATCACATGGTTAGGTCCCCATGGTCATGGTTAGTCTCTAGGCTCAACAGTTCTAGAGTTCACTAGCTAACACATCAAAATTATAATTTAAATTTTTAAATATTATTAAATTAATTAAAAAATTCCCATAAATCATAAATCCTATTATTAAATAATAAACTTTTACAAAAGTTTAAAATTACCCTCAATTTAGAAAAGAGGGTGTTACAAATCTTCAAGCTACTCAATGAGAAATTTGGCGAGGGCAAAGATCTGGATATTGGGAACTTGTTGGAGTCCAGTCTGGATTTGGTAATAGCATATTTATGGAGTCCAAATCTGATTAAATATTTGATTTAATTTGATTTGGATATCCATAATTAGTGCTGGGCTATTTTAGATATAATAGGATTCTTATTTGAGGGTTTCCTATTTAAGAGATCCTATTATAGTCTAAAATAGGATGTTGATGGGCTATATAGGTGTAGTAGAATTCTTATTTGAGGGCTTCCTATTTAAGAAGTCCTATTATGACCTAAAATAGGTTTTTCTTATCCTATATATATATGGGGTGAGGGTGGAGGCACAAAACACAGCACAAAAAGTGGAGATTCGAGGTGCTCGTCCACAGAAAATCTAAGAGAGTTTTATACTTTACTCTTAGGACTTCTCCATCCAAGACAAAAGGAAGAATAAATCTAATCAAGGGGTCGTCAACTTCGGTTAGGTAGATTGCTACGGGTTGGTGAGCGATTTCAATTGTAATCTCTTTTTTTTCTTCTTGAGTGTGGTGAGGGGGTTGAACCTATTAGGGCAAAGGGTTCAACATTAGTTTTTGTCAATCTTGTAATTTTATCTGAGTTATAGAGATTGGAATTTGTCTAGGTGACGTAGTCACTGCCATATACTTGTCTTTATCTGTGCTTGGTGTCCGTTAGACGGGGGTTGGTTATTTTAGGTGGGTTGGCCTAAGTTTTTGCTGCGACAACGTCTCAAACACGATATCAGAGCGCAAGAGGGCGTATCCAATTTCCAACATCTGGTATCAGAGCTTTGGAGGTTCTGGCAACCATGTCTACGGAGCAGATGAACACTCGTATGATCACCCTCACAGAGGAAAACTGGACAATTTGGAAGCCAAGGATGGAGGATCTACTCTCGTCCAAGGACTTGCATTGTCCGTTGGAGGGCGACAACGCAAAGTCAATGGCCAAAGCTACTGAAGACTGGAAACAACTGGATAGGAAGGCCGTTGGGTTCATCCGCCAATGGTTGGATGATTCGGTGTTTCACCACCTGTCCATGGAGAGTTCAGCAAAAGCATTATGGGAGAAGCTGCATTCGCTGTACGAAAGGAAGACGGCTGGCAACAAAGCATTTCTTATTCGCCAACTCGTCAACTCGAAGTACACGAAGGGTGTCCCAGTGGCACAACACCTGAACAAGGTTCAGGGTATCATCAATCAGTTGTCTGCGATGAAGATGGTGATTGATGATGAGCTTCAGGCCCTACTGCTCTTGAGTTCTCTGTCGAAAAGCTGGGAGATGTTGGTGGTGTCGGTGAGCAACTCCGTACCTATTGGAGTTATCACGATGGAGGCAGTCAAAAGTAGCTTGTTGAATGAGAAAGTCCGACGCAAGCAAGTAGAATCATCGCAGGAGTCCGCTCTGGTGACTTCCTACGGGAAGGAAAGACCCAATTCATAAGCGAGGACATGGGGGAGTTCTCGGAATCTTGCGATTGTGGACCGCAAGGAGGACTGCTATCACTGTGGTGAAAGGGGTCATATCAATAGGAATTGCATAAAGCTCAAAGATAAGAAGGCAAAAGGTAAGGACGATCAGGAGAATCTCACAGCAATGAAAGATATCATCATCGCAGCAGCCGACACAGAAGAACCTTGTGGCATATATCATGACGACGACTGGGTCATGGACACGGGGCATCGTATCATGCCACTTCACATAGAAGGATCTTCACTTTATACCGTAGCAACAGGTTTGGATATGTGAAGATGGGCGACAAGAGGACAGCTGTAGTTGTAGGCATCGGTAATGTGTACTTGACAACGGAGCTCGGTGAGAAGCTCATTCTCAAGGGTGTGCGACATGTACTGAGTTTGCGCTACAACTTGGTTTCGGTAGGGAGGCTGGTAGATGATGGTTGTCGCAGTTTGTTTGGGGATAAAGATTGGATGCTTGCGATGGGTTTCCAACAACTGGCTCGGGGAGATTTGTGTTGTGGCATGTACAGGCTCAAGCCGTTGAGCTGTACAGGTAGGCCACAGACACCAAATGGAGGCTCGAGGGGTGCTCGACAGGAGGTGGATCGTCGAGAACTTGCTAAGGAGGGGCTTCTAGGTGCTTTGCGGGATACGGAGGATTCGGTTCGTCGAGACAAAGCGACAGATGGTGGTGAGTCAAAGATTGAGGGTCAGTCTGTCGGTCCCATGACAGCTGGTCGGTCTCCAGGTGGGGGTTGCTCTACGGATCCGGTTTTGGCAACGGATGGTTTGCCAAAGCTTCACGGAGCGACATCGGTTCCAGTAGTTCGAAGCCAGGAAGGAGATCAAGGTTTGCAAGCAAACTCAATCTGAGGCGGGAGCATCATCATTCACACAATTCAGGAGGAGCTGTGGGTCATCGACGGCATGCACAGTACGTGATGTTCTGCTCGAGGACGCATGTGTATGGGAGAGCTTCAAATTCAGACACGAAGGTGGGCAGGTTCAGGAGTTCAAATCTCAGGAGGACCGTACCGTCTACTTGGTTGTGCCAGCCAAGGATGAAGAAGCTCGTCGGAACGTTAACACTTTCCGGTGGAAGACAGAAGTCAGGGACAGGCAGCCGAGACTTGCGGTGAGGCTGATCGGCAGGAACTTCGGTCTTGATCGTGTTATTGATATCGACAGGATTCCAGTAGTACAAGAGGTGCTACACATGGCAGCTAGCGTCAACGTGATGGTCGAGGAGTTGGAGATGAAGGAAGATGCAAAGCAGCTCGGGGGATCGAAGATCAGTGGCATGGGGGAGCAGGAACTCTATCGCATGACGACAGGCATGGAGTCCAGTTGAGGAGCCTTGGGGTCAACACCCACTCATCAGACTAGAGGGAGAGATTATTTGAGTCTAGTCTGGATTTGTTAATAGCATATTTATGGAGTCCAAATCTGATTAAATATTTGATTTAATTTGATTTGGATGTCCATAATTAGTGCTGGGCTAATTTAGATATAATAGGATTCTTATTTGAGGGTTTCCTATTTAAGAGATCCTAAATCTAAAATAGGATGTAGATGGAATATTTTAGGTGTAGTAGGATTCTTATTTGAGGGATTCCTTTTTAAGAAGTCCTATTATGACCTAAAATAGGTTTTTCTCAACCTATATATTTAGGGTGAGGGTGGAGGCACAAAGCACAGCACAAAAATTAGAGATTCGAGGTGCTCGTCCACATGAAATCTAAGAGAAAGTTTCGCACTTTGCTCTTAAGACTTCTCCATCCAAGACAGAAGGAAGAATAGATCTAATCGAGGGGTCGTTAACTTCGGTTAGGGAGATTGCTACGGGTTGGTGAGCGATTTCAATTGTAATATCTTTATTTTCTTCTTGAGTATGGTGAGGGGGTTGAACCTATTAGGGCAAATGGTTCAACATTAGTTTTTGTCAATCTTGTAATTTCATCTGAGTTATAAGATAGAGATTTATCCAGGTAACGTAGTCACCGCCATATACTTGTCTTTATCTATGCTTGGTGTCCGTTAGACGGGGGTTGGTTATTTCAGGTGGGTTGGCCTAAGTTTCCGCTGCGACAACGTCTCAGACACGGTATCGGAGCGCAAGAGGGCGTATCCAATTTCCAATAGAACTCATCAAATCCTCCATTTTAATTCCCATGGACTAACAAATGGTGGGAAAGAATTTGATGAATATGGCTGTGCTAATGTCATAGGGAAATTTAACAAACTCGATCATCAAGGTACCATTTCTGAATGCCAAGAGAGAGTTTGAGGAATTAAAAGTTTTGATGTACTTAGTAAAGAACAAGCCCTTCGCTGAGGAGTACTTTGTGTAAAGTTTTATCAGTGGGTAAAGAAGGATATCAGGTCTACTGTACATATGTTCAACCTGCAGCACTTTACTTTTGTTGTTTATTCGGCTAAAATGCTAAAGCAAGCTATCGAATCAGTAAACAAAAAGAAAAAGCTGGAAGTTATAAATGTTGTGGCTAAAAAAAATAAGACCAATATTTTTTGACAAACGCTAAGAAGCCAGTTATTTCTGGTTCTGACGACAGCGTGGTGCTCGTATTTCGAGTTGCTCTCCTTATCCTTGAGCTACTGGAGGCCTTTCCAGTAAAATCTCAAGATATGGGCATGAGGGATTAACAGTTCAATTGACAAGAAGGAGTTGGGTGGACCGCAAAAGCTTGGCGGAGAGCTAGGGACTAAGGGGCCTAGGAGTGGGGGGTTGCCTAAACCAGGAGGGTTGCTCAAGCCTAATGCGTAAACTTGTCAGTGCGGCAACAATCCCTCACTTTCAGTGGATTATGCAAGGTCATATTTATTTTTAGGGTCTCACATACATATATATGGATATTAGAATTTGGGTTTCGAAATTGATCGACGTTAGGATTTGGGTCTCGAAATCACTATTCACTAGCCTACGTGAACAGTAATTTCGAGACTCAAACTCTAACATAGGTCAATTTCGAAACCCAAACACTACTATCCATATATATGTGAAACCTTAAAACTAAATATTCTAATTAATTTTAAAGTTGGGAGGGTGTAATATGGTTCTAGGAAGAGACCGGTTAAAAGAGTACAATCCCATAACTTGATTTAAGGTCAGGTTACCACCAAATTCGCGTAGCCCCGGAGGATATCCACAAGATAGCTTTTAGAAAGGCTAATTATAAGGGCACAGCCTTTTTTGATCAGGGCTGTCCAAGTGACTGTTTTCCATTATTTACAAGTTTGCCACTGAAAAAATTACTCAGGGCTATCCAAGTGGTAGGTATAAAAGTTAACTCTTAAAATTTTTTCTTTTCTTCCTCACTCTCCATTCTCTCCCTCTTTCTTCTCCAAACCCTAGGTCTGGTCCCCACACTTTTTTCAACCCCATATTTCTCTAAACCCTAGAAGATTCCCCAAGAAAGATTCTTAGAATATTCGGTACGATGACGTCCGCTAAACGACAAATTTTTGAGGTTATTTTTTTTGAAGTAATCTTATATTTTGTCCCAATGTAGAAATTATCGAAGAAAGTGGATCATCACGTCTATCAATCGAGGAACCCGGATCTTCCGAACAATACGGCAAAACACCCGAAGAACTCTCGGTAAATTTCTGACCAACTGCTACACATTCGAATATACAACAGGACTGCCAGACTTTCTGGCAGTCCATAGAACACGAAGGACTGTCATATTACGCGACAGTCTATTTGTACAACTAGTGCAAATAGGACTGCCGCAAAACATAGCAGTCCAAGAAGTAACGAGGACTGGCAGATTATGCGGCAGTCTATATGTAGAAATACTGTACAGTTGGACTGCCAGACATTCTGACAGTCCATAAAATACGTAGGACTGCCACATAACTCGGCAGTCTATGTGTAGAACTAGTGTTAAATAGGACAGCCAGACTTTCTGACAGTCTATAAAATACGAAGGACTGCCACAAAACTCGGCAGTCTATGTGTAGAACTAGTGTAAAACAGGACTGCCAGACTTTCTGGCAGTCTATAAAACACGATGGACTGCCAGTCCTGTTGTATAGTCCTGAAGGAAGGGCAATTTTTCTTGACAGTCTTGAAGTTGTTGATATTGTAATTTCGGTTGTAATTGTGATTGGCAATTTTTTTTTGAAATTAAATGTAGGGCCTACCACCTCCTATTTCTATTGACTTGAGTAATATATTCTCAACGGATGTCGCATTTAAATCTTATGAAGAAGCATTAGAATGGTGCAGACAAGTTGGAAGGCAAGTAAACACAATCCTTGTCATTTCAAGGTCATTATGAGGCCCGTCGTGTCGTAAAACTGCTGATCTTGGATGCGAAAGAGGTGGAACATTTAGGCTTCATCGAAGGAAAGAAGAATGTGCCCGAAAAAAAGTCCCGGAGAAGGCGGTAGGGTCCAGAAAATGCGGTTGTCCTTTCAAGATTGTGCTTGTCTCAAGAAATGATGGAAAGTGGACAGTTGATGTCAGAAATGGGATGCACAATCATACGGTGGCGGAGAAACTTACCGGTCATCCCTATACCGGAAGGTTGAACGAACAGGAGAAAAAGTTAGTTGAAGAATTGTCCTGCTCCGGAGTTGGCCCGAAGCAAATTTATTCCGCGGTGCGCCAGAAGAATGAACAAAACAAGTCAACAATGAGGACAATCTACAATGCACACTCGAGATCGAGGACAAATATCCTAAGAGAAAGAATGGCGATACAATAAGTTTTAAAGTTACTTGCCGACAATCACTATGTGGAGTACCATAGAAGACATCCGCCGTCCAATGAAATTACCTCTATGTTTTGGACGCATCCTGAGTGTACACATTTGGCACGGTCCTTTGCCGGTGTCTTGGTGGCTGATTGCACGTACAAGACTAACAAATTCAAGATGCCACTCTTCTATATTGTCGGCTTCACATCAACGGGTAAATCATTTTCAGTTGCATTTTGTTTCTTGAAGAATGAAACAGTAGATGACTATACATGGGCATTGAACAAATTGAAGACACTTTACACTGGACACAAAGAGCTGTCTGTTTTTGTCACCGATCGAGAATATGTATTGATGAATGCTATAGATATCGTATTTCCTCATGCTCGTAGACTACTATGTATATGGCATATTAATCGAAATATTCAAGCACAATGCAAGAGCCGGTTTGAAAAAGTAGACGCAAACTTGATATTGACCGCTTCACAGAATTCTACGACGATTGGGGCCTTGTTTGGCGAGCAAGTACTGTAGACGCTTTTGACAAAGCGTGGTTGGAGTTCAAAGAGAAGTGGCAAAGTAGCAACAAGCCATGTATATCTTATATCAAAGACACATGGGTTGATCCATTTAAAGAAGATTTTGTCTTAGCATGGACGAATAAGGTGAAGCATTACGGTACGACCACTACAAACCGTACCGAAGGTTCACACTCAAAACTGAAGAAATATATACGTTCATCGGTCGGCGGTTTTGTGTCAGTTTGGCAGTCATTAATCTAATGACCAACTCGACGGTGAATGAGATCAAGGCTTCATTTCAGAAGCCTGAATATTGTAAAGCACGAACATAGGAAAGAGAAGCTTTTGTCTGATTTAATCCATGTATTGTCTCACTATGCTTTGGGGTTTATATTTGAAGAGATTGCTCGGGCAAATTCAGTTGGTGTTGATACCGAAGAATGTGGTTGTACACATCGACATTCTCTCGGCCTTCCTTGTGCTCATGAGATCAACGAATATCGACGTCAAGGCAGACCTATTCCAGTAGGTAGTTGATCAATGTTGGAGACAATTGTCAGTTATGCCTATGGTGGAGAGTCACGACGATTTCTTTTCCTTGTAGAAGTTAAACTTCTTCATGCCAGATGGTGTGCTGCCTAGAACCTGAGAGGAAGTCTATTGAACTAAAATTCAAGAACTTGCCCACCCGCAAGCAGTCATGTGTAGGAGCCATCTGTTGTCGTTGCCCCGAAGGGTAGACCACCAAGAAGACTTACAAGAACACAGGAAGAAGCTCGAGTCTACTAAAAGAGAACTATCATTATTTGAGCATATTGAAAGAAGCATGGAATGGAAAGGTTCGTTTGTCCAAAGAGGAATGACAAGCTTCCTATTCAAAGAAGAAACAAAAAACAAGCGTTGGTGTCACATTCGACATGTACATTCATATATTTAATCCTGCAATACGGGAGTACATTTGGTCTATTGAAGATGTGCCTAAAGATGTACATTGTGGGTACCACGCCCTTGCAAGACATATAGGCTACTCCATTAAAGACGGATGGAGGCAGGTTAGAGCAGAGCTGTACGAGGAGTTGGAGTCTCATCTTCCCTTCTACAGAAAATTACTAAGCCCAGATACAGTTGGAGAATTATTGACAAGCATTCCGTGCGCCGATCAGACTACTGGAGAGGAACATTACATGGATATTCCTTCTGCTGCATATCTATTCGCTAACAGGTATATACCTACACATTCTTACTAACGTGAAAAGTTTGATAAATACTTATACTGTATTTGTATTGCTTACAGGTACAAGATCCCAATTATCGTTCTGTCGAAGAGAAGTAACAACACTTTCTTCCCAATGACCGCTCCTCCGGCAGACTACACTATGTCCACTCTACATGCCATTGGACTTGATTATAATCACTTCGTCATCCGCGGTTTATCGGGCACAATCCTATTCCCCCCGATCCAGTCTGGTATAAACATGCTCCGGAAGAATCGATCGCTTGGACGATGCTGTACACCGATGCGATCAATGCCTACAAGGAGAAAACAAACTACGTGCAACCTAAACCAATGCCGAAAGACCACTACGATGTATTGATTGACTGATATTGGGGAGCATCACCGATAGTTTTGTCACATTTTGTAACTAGAAAGAAGGATAAACATTTCTTTCGTCCTGCACCGATAGTTTTGTCACATTTTGTAACTAGAAATAAGGATAAACATTTATGTCTATACCGAAGAATGTCGTTGTCAAAAGAAATATAAAATTTGGTCCTACGCGATGTTTATATCTTTGGTCCTACTAGATACACTATTTTACATCATTTTGTAAAGAAGAAGAAGGAAGTTTATTTTGGTATGACATTTGAGTATCACATTTACATTGAGTATCACATTTACCAGGACTGCCCAGAACTCTGGCAGTCTATCATGAATGAAGGACTGCCAGGGAACTGGACAGTCCTAGTTAGAACTTACTGTGAACAAGGACTGCCCAGTTTCCTGGGCAGTCCTTGTTCATAGCAAGTTCTAACTTGGACTGCCCAGTTCCCTGGCAGTCCATCGTGAATGAACGACTGCCAGGGAACTGGGCAGTCCTAGTTAGAACTTGCTGTGAACAAGGACTTCCCAGTTTCCTGGGTAGTCCTTGTTCACAGCAAGTTCTAACTTGGACTGCCCAGTTTCCTGGCAGTCCATCATGAATGAATGACTGCCAGGTAACTGGACAGTCCTAGTTACAACTTGTTGTGAACAAGGACTGCCCAGTTCCCTGGCACTACCAAAATATACTCAATTAGCGATGGATATTTAGCGACAAAAATTTTTCGTCGGTGTTAGCGACGGCTTCGTGGCTGCTCAGCGACTGAGTACCGACTACACTTCTTTGCCATTTTTTATTTTAATTTTAGGGGAAGGAAAGGTCGCATATCCGTCGCTAGGCTGTCGGTATTATAGCGACGGATGTCGAGTCGTCACTACGTAGTCGATTATTTGGCGGGAATTGTGTAGGAATTTGGCGGTACATTTCTTCGACTACGTAGCGACGGATATTCAGTCGGATAATCAATAATAGCGACTAATTGGCGACGGATTATTAGCCGTCGCTATTTCGTTGCTAAATTTACGTTCCAGACTTAAATGAAAAGACGGAGGGAACTTTTTGCATTCCCCCCAAATTCAATCTCCCTCCTCTCTCTCTCTCTCTCTCTCTCTCGCACGGCTTCGGTGAACGACGTCGGCGTCCTCTCCTCTCTCTCTCCTAAAGGTAATCCCCTCTCTCTCTTTCTGTGTCGCGGTTTGTCGACGTAGGGGCAGCGGGGGCGGCGGGCTTGGGGACATTCGGGCTTGGGGCGGGGGCGGCAGGGGCTGGGCGGCGGGCTTGGGGCGGGGGCATCGGGGGCTGGGCGGCTGGCTTTGGGCGGGGGCGTCGGGGGCTGGGCGGCGGGCTTGGGGCGGGGGTGTCGGGGGCATGGCGGCGGGGTCGTCGGGGGCTGGGCGGCGGGCTTAGGGCGGGGGCGTCGGGGGCTGGGTGGCGGGCTTGGGGCGGGGGCGTCGGGGGCTGGGCGGCGTGCTTGGGCGGGGGCGTCGGGGACTGGGCAGCGGGCTTGGGGTGGGGGCGTCGGGGGCTGGGCGACGGGCTTGGGCGGCGGGCTTTGGTCGGGGGCGACGGGGGGCTTTGCTTATCAAATTTATCTGAGTTTATATATTGGCTAAATAATGTGTTATCCATATTGGGTGTTATCCATTACTTTGGTGGTGTTTGGATTTATAAATTTGAATATGGAGTTTGGGTTCATGGTGTATATGTTCATTGTGTCAAGGACAGTGCCAGTTCTTCATCTGCATAAGTCAGTTGTGTGCTTCTATATAGATGTATATATCTATACATCTAACTGTGATATACATATATATGTGTATGATTGCTTTAGAGAGTGACAAATGAAAGGCAGGCCTACCATGCCACGGCTTGGGGTGTAATGTGTGATTGTAGACATGGTAGGAATTATAGGTAATTAATGCTAGTGTGACTAGACTAAGGTAGTGCTTGCTAGATAATAAGGACAAGGTTCACAATATCGGTATCGAAATCGGTTTCGGACTATTCCTATGAGTATTGGTATCGGCGATATCGGTAGTATCGGCGGTATCGTATCGGAGTATCGAACTTTGGTATCGGAAAACAAATAATTATTAATAAATTATTTACATTTAAAACATATATTTATACATTTAGGCATAATTTTAAGTATTTCAGCGTTATTTCTTAGTAGTTTTGAAATTATATGAAATAGTAGTCACCCTTACCGATTGGTTTTGCCGAATTGACCGGAACCAAGACCCCCAATGTCGGTATCGGTCAATATTTGGTATCGGTCGGTATCGGATCGGAACATGCCAAACCGTATTAGTATCGGCCATATCGGATCGGTATCGGCCGATATTTTAAACCATGCTATCGGTATCGAACTATCGGTATCGGTATCGGTATCGCACTATCGGTATCGGTATCGCACTATCGGTATCGAACTATCGGTATCGAACTATCGGTATCGGTATCGCACTATCGGTATCGGCCGATACTTTAAACCATGCTATCGGTATCGAACTATCGGTATCGGTATCGCACTATCGGTATCGGTATCGGTATCGCACTATCGGTATCGAACTATCGGTATCGAACTATGGGTATCGCACTATCGGTATCGAACTATTAGTAACAACTGTATTTAGATTTTTCTCTTCTCGAGCTAGAATACTAGCGGATCCACCAGTTACATGATTATATACTAATTCTGTTTAGTTTGTCTTACTATACAGATTTTTACATCTAATCTGTGATGGATCGTTATTTCGTTGATCGTATATGGATGTACAAACGACAACACGAGAGCAGAATAGGTGTGAGTGACGATTTTCAGGCGGGCGTGGAAGTGTTTCTTAAGTATGCCATGAGCAAAGCTCAGTTTATGGACGGTAACAAAATCAAGTGTCCATGTCGTAATAGACGTTATGAAGAAGTGGTGAGTGTAAGAGATCATTTGACCCGTAAGGGTTTCGTACGTGATTACGGCCTGTGGTCATCGCAAGGTGAACTATATGCCGAAAGACAGGTTGCGAATGCTGCTACTTATGCTTTTGATGATAATGCTGTAGCGGATTTTGTCGTCGATGACGACGAATGCTCTGTTGATTATGGAGACGTGCAGAACCTTGCACGAGATATGGTGTACGACGCGACATGGCCTAATTTTGATCCGGAGGATCCTAATCCCGAGGCGAAGGAGTTCTATGATATATTTCAGGATGCTGAAACTTCTTTATATCCTGGTTGTGATCCACATTCCGTACTGTCAGTGATGATGCGGTTGTTGAACATAAAGTCCGATTTTAACTTGCCATAAACTTGCTATGATCGGATTACACAACTAATGAAGGAGGTGTTACCGAAGGAATCAAAAGAGCTTCCAAAAACTTCTACAAGTCAAAGATGATGGTCCTACAACTGGGACTGGGGTACGATAAGATAGATTGTTGTCGCAATGGATGCATGTTGTACTACAAGAAGAACGAGGATGTAGAAAGTTACCGCTTCTGTAATGCGGATCGTTACAAGGAAGTCAGGGGAAGAGGAAAGTCAACTAGAAAACGACGTCCTTACAAGTATATGCATTACTTGTCGATCATGAAGCGCATGCAGAGGATGTATATGTCTCAGAATACAGTAGAACACATGACGTGGCACAAGAAGAACGCACAAAGGACGATGGAGAATTGTCACATCCTTCGGATGGAGAGGCGTGGAAATATTTCGATTTTTGCCATCCGAATTTTGCTGCAGAGCCCAGAAATGTACGCATGGGGCTATGTTCTGATGGATTCTCCCCTTTCGGGCAGTCGGGATCTCAATACTCCTGCTGGCCGGTCATTCTGACCCCTTATAATCTGCCACCATGGATGTGTATGAATACTCCTTATATGTTCTTGACAGCTATCATACCGGGTCCCAAAAATCCGACGAAGAATATTGATATATATTTACAGCCATTGGTGGATGAGCTAAAACAGCTGTGGGAGATTGGCGTCACGACGTATGATATTTCTAGGAAACAGAACTTTCAGATGAGAGCTTCACTGATGTGGACAATCAATGATTTTTTCGCATACGGTATGCTGTCGGGATGGAGTACTCACGACACCCTGTCTTGTCCGATATGCATGCAAAATAGTAAGGCGTTCCGCCTTAAGCATGGAGGAAAAACTTCTTTCTTTGATTGTCATCGTCAATTTCTGCCCTCGAGTCATCCTTGGAGAAAGAATAAGGACGCATTCAGAGCTGGAAAATAAGAATTTTCTCATCCACCTGCCAGATTGTCGGGATACGATATTTGGGAAGATGTAAAGGATTTGCCCACTGTAATGGAAGATCCATCGAACAATCGTGTCGATGGGTTCGGACAAACCCATAACTGGACCCAAACGGAGTATCTTCTGGGACTTGCCTTATTGGAAAGATAATCTTATAAGGCATAATCTTGATGTTATGCATATCGAAAAGAATGTGTTCGATAATGTCTTCAATACCGTCATGTACATTAAAGGAAAGACGAAGGACAATCCAAAAGCAAGACAAGACATTGCCGAGATATGCAAGCATCCTTATCTGAACTTGATACAAAGGGGAGCTGCTGGACAATTAAGTAAGCCGATAGCACAATACACATTGAGTAAGGAAGATAGATTAATAATCTGCAAATGGGTATCTACTTTAAGATTTCCCGACGGCTATGTGTCGAATTTGTCTAGATGCGTTGACCTCAATGAACGCAAGCTAACGGGAATGAAGAGTCATGACTGCCACGTGTTTATGGAAAGATTGCTACCCATTGCTTTGAAAGAGTTGTTGCCTTCTGCTGTATGGGTTTCGTTGGCCGAACTATCAATATTTTTTAGGGATATTTGTTCAACTAAGTTGACTGTGCAACACATGGTTGAACTTGAGGAGAAGATTATCTTAACAATTTACAAGTTGGAGAAATATTTCCTCCTGGCTTCTTCGACAGCATGGAGCATCTACCGATTCATCTAGCATACGAAGCCCGTGTCGGTGCATCTGTTCATTATCGATGGATGTACCCATTTGAAAGGTACATAAATATCGATATAATTTAAGCTGAATTTCAGTGGGTTTTAAAATTCTTTCTTAATTCTCAAGATAATTTGCCTCTCTAGATACCTACACCATCTAAAGAAGAAAGTTGGCAACAAAGCTCATATAGAGGCTTCGATATGCGAAGCATATCTTATCGAAGAGGTGTCAAACTTCTGCTCCATTTATTTCGATACTCATGTTAAAACAAATCGAAATAGACCTCAAAGGAATGACGAGGACGTTGAGGATGAAGGAAGATTCAATATAAGGGGCAAGCCTATTGGGGCTAGTAAAAGACGGTGGTTGACAGACGACGAGTATGATGCCGCTCACCGATATGTCTTGTTAAACTGTGACATACAGAAGTAAGAGATTTGGAGAAGTAAGTCAGTACACTTGTACTCGTTATAATCTCGAATTTGATGAAGTAAGTGACTACACTTATATATTCTTATTTTCTCTAATAGTGTATTTAGAGATGAAGTCAAAATGAGGAGACCCGATATTACCGATGAGGACTTCAAAGAGAGGCTGATTGTACATTTTGTCATGGTTTCGCAAATACGTAAGTAACTATGATTATAATTGAGATTATTAATATATAATCTGAAACATTTAAATTATAAATATTTGTTTACAGGTTTTATTGCCTGAAACAACACTCACTCATGAGAGTGTTCGTTATCTGGCACTGGGACCGAAGAAGCAAATAAAGACTTGGCCAGGCTATGTCGTTAATGGCTTCAGGTTTAAGTCAACTCAGAATGCTATAAATGTCAAATTTATCAATGACGACATCAATACCAAGGATTCGGTGTTTGCATAAGAGGCACCGTCTATGACGACGAGCCGGACTTTGACTATTATGGAGTGCTTCGGATATTGTAGATTTACAATATACTGGCCCATATGATATGCATATTGTGATGTAAATATGAGTGGTTCGATACGACACCAAATATCGGTTGGAGAATCGATAAACAATTTGGATTCGTCGATATAAATCATCGCAGAGGTATAGAGGGTCCGATACATTTGCGATAGCAAATCAGGCTGTTCAAGTCTACTATACAAGCTACCCAAGGCGTCGTAGAGATCGATTTGACTGGTGGGCAGTATGCAAGATTAAATCTAGAAATACATTCAACGTTGGAGACCCAGCATACCAAGAGGACCAGATCGAAAAGTCCCAATACTTGGGACAACACTCAGATACAATGGATGTTGAAGATATTGTTGAGGAAAATAGAGGGAAGGAAGAGGTTGATACACAAGACTTAGCTGTCAACCAGGGAGAAAGAGGCATCTTGTCCCAAATTTGAGACAGAAGAAGAAGAAGAAGAAGAAGAGAAGAAGAAGAAGAAGAATTTGATGGGGATGAGGATACAGATGAAATCGACGATGAAGATAAGGATGATGAGGATGAGGATGAGGAGGATGATGATGAAGACGAGGCCGAGGATGAGAACAAAACGATGATTAGGTTAAATATTGTTGCATATTAAAACACTTCCAATTACGTGAATTAAGTTTGACCTCATAAAAGCAATTACGTGAATTCATGTTTTTTCATTCGATTATTTACTTATTGCAGATGGCACTCCTAGTCTTTTTCGTCGCGACGGCACTCGTCTCCCTACTGGTGGTATGTATATTTTAGTTTAGTTTTTTATATCATTTACACTTTATATTGTTAATTATGTTTATGTGTTCTATTTAGGTCATGATGGCTGGCCGTGGTCGTGGTGCTGGTCGTGGTGGTGGTGGTGCGGATCGTGGTCGTGGTCGTACTGGTGCTGGTGGTCGTGGTCGCATTCAAAGTTCCTGGGATGTGACCCCATCGAGCGAGCCCGACCCAGAGAGTACCCCGGGCACAGACGCATCCCGCCCTCGATCGACCACTTCATCGAGGCATGAGTCCGGATCTGCTAGCGGATCCGTTCGGCTATCGGAACCACCAGCAGCGGATCCACCAGGGGATGCCCCAGTTACTGCACAGTGGGCCCAGGAGTACCCCATACTCGGTTCCATCCGGTTACTGGGGAGTACATAGCGGACCCGCGGATCCTTCCACGGCACCAGAGAGGCCGAGACGAGTTCCGACGAAGCTATGGCCCGGGGATATCGTAAGTAAATTTAAGTTAATTTATTAAATTTCTTTCATTTATTCAAGTTAATAATTCAGTCATTTCTTCTTTGTAGGTTTTTTCCGTTTAATGTTGGCAGGGCCCTTGGAGAAATTATCAGGGCTAACTTCCACGGTCCCTACCTAACTTTTGTCGGTGCCCCCAAACGTGCAGTACGTCTGGCTCGACGAGTTGAGGGTATATATCTATCTTTTGGTTAAGTCTATGTGATTCTTTAATCAACCATTTTTTAAATTATGTGATAATTGATTTTCTGTGTTAGACAACGTACTGGTGGCCTCCCCATCGCGTGGAGGGGATCCGCAGGACCTACAGAAGCGCTTGCTCGAAGAAGATACGGGATATGATTATGACCTAAAAATGGGGCATACGAGGCCGAATTGGATCCAGGAGTATTATGAGGACCTCTTAGGCATGATGGATACCCCTGCGTACAAGGAGAAATCGGAGAAGGCGAAGGTGAACCGATCTGCCGCGGGCCTTCATACGAGGGGATCAAGGTCCCACGCAGCGACACTTGCAGATCTGGTGAGCAACCGTAAATTTATTTCACTATCGAATTAGGTATTATTAATTAAAGGAGTTAATTAGTTTCTACGGAAATTTTGTATGCAGGCCCAACGGGCGGTGAAGGAGGGAAGGGCGCCAGAATCGGTCACCATGCACGACGTGTTCCAGCATACGCACAAAAGACGAAAGGACAGGAGCTTCGTTGACGAGAGGGCCAAGGAGACAGATGTAAGTACTTATGTTTATGAGATTAACGTTAGAATTAAAAGTATTCGGACTATAACTTAGGTAAACTTAGGATTCACACTTAACTTAGTGAAACATAGGATTTAGATTACAACTTAGGTAAATCTTATAATATAAACACATTCATTTGATAGGCTGCGTATCGTGAGGCCCTTAGTCGGGCTCAGTTAACCGACACCGAGGATGTCGGTGAAACGACGCCCTTTCGGACGCCCTCTTCTTTGGCCGCTCGGAACGACTTGTTCGTAGATACCGTCGGCGGCTTTAAGAAAGGGTTCATGTACGGAGTCGGCTCCCTAGGGCCATTGCATATGGCGACGCAGAGATTTCCATCGACACCGCCTCCTCCCGTGGCTCGGACAGACGATGATGTTAGGTCGCAGATTACACAGCTGCACGAGGCGGTATCGTCCTTGTAGGAGCAATTTGCCACGTACTTTCCGCCTGCGTCTGCTGCTGCCGGTACGTCTGCTGATGGTGCTCGTCCGTCTTCTATGCTCCGTCGACTGCAGGTGTCGGTCCGTCTTCTGTGGGCCATCTTTCTTTCAACCCTGATGCCCTTGTGGTACCGCCTACGACTGTGATGTCACTCCTGGATCTCAAGTCCGCAGAGCAGCTACACCGACTTTCGAGCATTGTCTACGACGGCTTGCCTCCGTACCTTGTGGAGGAGTATATTCATCGGTCGTATATGGGATTACCACCACCGGACAATCGACCTCCTCCTTTTTAAAATGTTGTATTAAGAAAATTTGGATTATTTGTGAGAGCTTTGGATTAATTATGCTATAATCGGCTTATAGCACCGGATATTATGTTACTCTTTAAGATAATTGATATTTATTTTCTATTAATTTGGTTTGGTCTGTGATTCTTGGATAATTGGTGTGCATTACATTCGTATGTGCATATTTGGTCTATGTGATTCTTGGATAATTGGTGTGCATTATATATTGGGTCTGTGTGATTGTTGGATAATTGGTGTGCATTATATTGGTCTGGTTTATGCATATATTTGTGAACAGGGAAAGTGCTGCAATTTTTTTCCCAAAAAACTCAGTTAGCGACGGACTAGTGACCGTTTAGCGACGGATAATCCCAGTTGCCGACGGTTCGTCGACGGATTAGCCGTCGCTATCTGGAGTTTCTAAAGTATTTCCAGGTAGAGACGGATGCTCGACGGATTATCCATCGGCAAGGTTCTGGTGGTATAAACTTCGACGGAATAGCGATGGCCTGTCCGTCGCCAGGGCAACTGATAATCAGCCGCTACACAGTCGCTCGCTCTAGCGACTGCTTTGCGATAGACTATCCATCGACATGGTTCTGGAAATGCCTGACATTTCCAGAACCATGGCGACGGATAATCAGTCAGTAATCCGTCGCTGTGGCGACGTCGTAGCGACAGATTAGCGACTATTCTTCCGTCGCCATGATACTGGAAATGCTAAGCATTTCCAGAACCTGATCGATGGATAGTCCGTCAGTACGCCGTCGCTAATCCGTCGTTCGTTACCGACGAATACCCACGGATGACCGACAGAACGATACGCTCTGATACGCTGTTACGACGGGTTACCGACGGAATTTTACGTCACTATTGTCTGCACAGTTCAGTACTTAATAGTTGAAATAGACGACAGTCCGTCGGAAATGCGTCGCTAATGCTTCGTATTGTAACGTCGACAATCCGTCTCTATTCCGTCGTTTGACGACAACTTAGCGACAGACCGTTATTAGCGACGAGCTGATTGCCGACGGATGTTTTTGGCCAAAATTCGTCGGTCATCGGTCGCTATTCGTAATTACCGTCGGTTTAGCGACGGATGGGGCCGTCACTAAAACGATAAATTTTGGTAGTGTGGGCAGTCCTTGTTCACAGCAAGTTCTAACTTGGACTGCCGAGTTCTCTGGCAGTCCTTCATTCACGATGGGCTGCCAGATTTTTTGGCAGTCCTACTAAGAACTTGTAATGTTCAGGAAACATCTGTAGGTGATCGACATTACGTATTCAAAACCTATTACAACAAAAGCATATTACAAGAAAATGATACGGGAGTTCGACATGATGTATTCAAAACCTATTACAAAGAAAGCATAATAAAACAAAATGATACCGAAGTTCGACATTAAGTCTTCAAAACATATTACAACCAAGACGTCAATAAGTATTCGAAACACAGTTCAACAAAAGGGGCACACAAATTGTTCAAACAAGTACAAGTAAGTCATTTTTTCTCATGACGCATCTTAGTCCGTCGCTCGATTTCGAGAAACGGATAGTCCGATACGATGTTCTGCATCTGGTTAGAACGTCGACATAGTTCTCTCCCTTGTACTGCACGAGACTTTTTCCCAAGTTTCTTACTTTCGAAGACTGAAGGAAAAATTAAGGGTCCAAATTAGCCAGGTTACTATACTGGTAAACGTTAATTCGAAAAAATACTACTTGCCATCTTTTACAGTGCGTCAAGCAGGCCTGCCCTGTTTGGTAGAGGAGCAGCTACCGGCACTTCAACACCTCGCGTATCTGGATTCAACATCATACCATGTCCGGCCTCTACATAATAATTCATATTTATCAGTACAATCCCATATCTGCTCCACCGGACGTCGTAAAGTTTTACCAACTACATGACGTTGCCACTCAGTGAAGAAGTAAGAGCCCCAACGGTAGTCCGACGGGACATAGGTTGATGCTTTGTTCCCTTTTGAAGAAGTCCTCAAATTCAAAGTGCCCGGTATAGTTTGTACGTAGCCAAACTGACGAAGCACTCTGTCTGGCATATGAGGCTCCTCAATTTCTTGACAGGATATCAGACCTTGAAATAGTGAAACTCCTTGCAACGAACGAGAACTATTTCGAAGATCCTTATATGGATGCCAAATAATCTACATCATAGTATATGTAATTAAGACCAAAGAAGTTACTATTTTACACTATAATGAAATCCTAAGTAAATAAAAATTTAAGTTAGCATTGTCTCACCTCGTTTTCGTTCATATCTTCAAGTGCGATACGCAGGGAAGCTAAAGTATGCGGATGTCTGCTATCTATCTTAACTGGATTCCACTTACACATCCTAGGTAGCATTGTCTCATATTTTACACTATATTAATCGACCTAATTTTATTTAAACTATAAACAAAGTACGATTTACTTGACTCACATGGAGCAGAGTTTGACAACCAGCTATAGTCTTCGATCCGACTCTAGATGCAGCGCCAAGTTCGCGGTAGAGATAAGCTAGTATACCGCTTCTAAATAATATTTGATCCACAGTGCCTAAGTTCATAAAATTGTTAACATATTTGGCGTGAATCGAGGTTCCGAACTTGTCCGGAATGCAGACGGCTCCCAAGATAAAATACATGTATACCCGGGCCACTGCATCGTCGTTGGCGTCATCCTCATTGTCATCTTCATTGTCTTCATTGTCATCATCATCAATGTGTGCATTCCTAAGAAAACTCAAAGGAACTCCGTGTAATGCCCCACTCCGCATCGGTACATTACGATGAGTCGTTGACTCGAAGAGTTGCGTTGACCCGATGAGGTATCGATGCGAATCGATGCAAGTATGACGTTGGCCAAAGGTAAGCTTTGAGTCGGTTAGAATCTATGAATCGAATCGATACAAAGGATAAGTCCCGTTTGAGCAAGTGCTGACTTTAGTTGATCTGGTGTGCAGGCTATACTTTTACGCTGGACGATAAGAGGTCTGCATTTTCCCTTATACAATAAAGTGTCCGCGAAACCAAATCGTGGCCTTGTAACGGATTATGGCAAGGGCGTGATAGGCCAAATCAACCGAGTAGTTCAAAGGAATGGCTAAGTCCGGGAGTTAGCTATGCAATCGAGTTATGGAAGCGAGACGCTTCAATCGACAAAACGACAAGGCGTATCGACGACTTAAGGTGAGCGGGTTCTTGACTCTCTCTCCCTATTCCTTCACGTCTAATAAAATATGTTATGGTATGCGTAAGATATTATCGAATTAGCGAGCGTGGCTCGCCGACAAAAGGTCCAAGTATGTGTCGAACACTAAGATAGAACATTGAACAATCGAACAATTTAAGCGACGTGCATCAAGTGTACGGGTCGCGGTAGGGCAATGATGGTAGAACATTGAAAGATGATATTGAGATGTGCATCATGTGTACGGCTTCGAGAACATTGAACGCTAGGCGTAGAACATTGATTATGGCGTTGAGTGTGCCCTCGCACACGGAAGCTAGGAAATGACTAAGTAAATACGGAAGTCGGCTATGCGAATAACATTATGAATGGGATGCGTTGAATATGAGTATGAGATAACTAAGCCGTTGGGCATCGTGCATCAATATGGATGTATTGGGGCATAACGTCGACGGAGCTCCCCATATGGATGGTGGATATGTTTATGAGACGCGAATATGTTTATGGCACGGGAAATCGTTTATGGAGCGAGACTATGTTTATGGAACACGAGATGGATTGGAATGTATGACTTGTATGCTATGGCGTATATTGCATGGTCAATGGACTCGGATGGCCCGTACACGGGTACAGCTTCCCTCTGACGGCTACGCCGGGGCACCAGGACCGTTCGGCCTAGGAGGGAATTATGTGTGGTATTTATGGTGCACAACATTCGGACGGATTGCGACTGTCCAGTACTGTGATAAGCTATGATATCCGTAAGTTTGTGATCCTTTGGATACTAGGCTAGCAACCCGTATCAAAGCGATTGTAGGCTTATACATAAGAGATGCCAAGTCTATTACGGTGCGAAACACCGTGACCTTCATATAGATAGGGCCGGTGGGCTGAGATGAGAGTTGGGTGCAGGCACAGGGCCTGCGATCCTTATGCGTTGTCTAAGTTTATGATCGGTTGGTTGCGTGAGTTTATGAATTCTTATGCTAAGTGCTAACCATTGCAGGCTAGGGAATATGGGACAAAAATGAGCACGATCACTATGTTTTTATCATATTATTTCTAACTGTATCTGCCGCAGGGACACGGTATTGGACACATTTATGATATGGTGTATGTTTAAGTATTGCCATGAAATCGATCCTAAGGCTAAATAGAAAGATCACAAAATTAAGATGCATGCTCACTAAGTTGATTTAAGTGCTTGGTTTGGGTACGAGCGAGTCTTGATCAGTGCGAAGCGAGGATGAAAGCACTAATCCTCCACTAGCTTATGTGCAGGTTCAGGTATGTTCGGCTCGGGACGGAGCTTGGCTTCGACGTGCTGAGGCATGGAGTCCTTGTCGTTCAAGAGGAGCTTCTGCATAGGCGTTCGGACTTGTGACATGGAGATGTTCGGCCGAAGACTACTTGGTGGCTATACAGAGGCATAATGTATGGAACAATGAAATCCTTTGTGAGCTAGAGAGATCATGAGCGTTGTAGCCGATTGGCATAAATGTTGGGCTATTCAGAGCCTTTGTAATCTTCAGTTCATTATGATAAAAGAGATTCTTGTGTTATACTTCATTTTCTTCCGCTGCTTCTGTTGACTTTGAGATAATCACTATGTGAACTGTTATCTTCCTACACGAGCGCAACTCTAGGCTCGTGCAGCATCACGCCCAGTGAGGACGATGATCGGGAAATCTAGCGAGGACGAGTGATTTCCCGGATCGGGGCATAACAAGTTGGTATCAGAGCGGTTCCATCCTTTGGACCGTGCATGAATCTCTTTGACCCTCAGTTGCTTCGCTATCGAATTCAGTTGAATCTAAGTTGTTTCCGCAACCGTATGGCTCATGGATCTGCTCGACGCTACATTGGATGTTCCATACAATAAGTCTATATTAAGTGAGTACGTCTGCCACAAGATGTCGTGACTATCGCGCTATCTCCAGTTGCCATCGAAGAATGTTGGTTGTACGAAGTGCAACGGGTTATGAGTTTATGGTTTTCCGAAGTACAAGAAAGTTATGAGTTGTTGATCGCCGAAGTTCAACGAATATGGTGATTGGTTGCATGAAGTGCAATGATATATGTGTTGTCGGTCGCACAAAGTACGAGGAATATGAGTTATTGGTTGCACAAAGTGCAACGGGTCGATATGTGAGGTGATGCGTGTTACGTTGCTATGCGAACGGTTATGTGTTGTTGGTTGCATGGAGTGCAGCAAGTCGTAATCATTCATTGCATCGGTACAACGAGTCGATATGGTATGATGCGTGTTGTATGGCTATGCAGATGGATAGCGATATGTTACGCGAGATTGTAAAGAGCTTAAGTATCGAGAATGAGTTGTTGCACGAGTTGCAACGAGAGAGATTGGAAGATCATAGATGCGATAATAACGAGTCGAGATGGTCGCTAAGTCGAATTTGAGTAGCGAACGTGTATGTTAGCCATATGTCGCATTGAGCTTTGAATAAGCAAATGCTGAAGGCATGATCGAATGATCGCTAAGATACGGTTAGATTGAATGTGTGTGAAACTTGAGTTAACGCTAGAGCTGGGATCGGAAGGATCCATACGAGATAGTTGATTGAGAAATAGATGTCGGACCTATGCGGAAAGTGACATCGAGTAATGACTCGATTTCGAGTGGTATATGCAATACCAATTATGCGAGCAAGTGTAGTGAAGTATTATATCGATAACGATAGGCTCGATCCTGAGTGGTATATGGAATACCACTTAGCCATAGCTATGTTAAGCCGCTTGGTAACTTGCGATAGGTTACATCGAGATGATTGTATTGTTACGAGATTTGTCCTCAACGGACGAAGTAGTACCGAGACTCGAATGGAAATGACTCGATAAAAGTCGATACGAGTATGCTTTGATGAATTGAGTTGAGCGATTTTGTGCAAAGTCATACGGATGATACATCGGACGAAGAGTCCTTAAGTGTAAGTCGAACGATAGGCTGAGCATAATGAAAGAATGTTGCGTCAAGGTAATAATTGACTCGGTCGAATTGCGTTGAGTTAAGTCGGTACGGAGACTTATTCAGGAAACGAAGTCGAGTAGGTACGAAGAAATCGTGCGAATGAAATTGAGTTAGTGCGATAAGTCGGTAGCACGGTTTGGAAGTGCGAGTTAGGGATATGAGAATGAATATGTGAATTAGAAATTATGTCGTGAGATGAGAGATGATTACAACAAAATGAATCTTGATGTGTGCAAGACTTGATTCGTATTCGAGTTTGGGTAACGGCAGTGATTGCAACGAATTTAAGCTTATGAGAAAGGAAGATGTTCAAGTTATGCATATCGACGATGGTATTGAGGCGTATCAAAGACGATATGCAATAACTCGGGGATACTCTGATCGAATGAACGAAAATTATGTTGAGCATTGTTGTTGGATGAATAAGATGCAAGTTAAGTTATGACAATTGAGATGATAATAGTAGGAGTGCTTCGAAAAATTTAAGAGTCGACGGATGTTACTCGGATGAAATCGGAAGTGTCTAGATTGATTGTGGATAACCACTATGTTGACATTCTTGTCTTATGCGAGTGCAACTCCAGCATCGCACATGCGTCACGCCAAATTGGGCGATCATTCCGCGTGAGCGCTGGTATGGTGATTCATCCAGCGGGGATGATCGAACTTGCGAGGCGTGGCAAATTTGATATGGACTTATGGTTTGATACGAAGGTGGAATTGAGGATTGTACGATAGGCCTAGAGTGTGCCAGATATTGACGTGAGTAGATGGACTCGTACTACGGCAAGCAAATGTTGCCCGATTTGAAAAGTGTCGACGGTAATATATGAGTGATTCGAGTAGTAACGGTACGCAATGTGCATAAGTGATTCGAGTAGAGCAATGCGCATCAGTGCGGGAGTAGATAAGTTATGGATTGATATGTCGGATTGGGTAAAGTTCCATAGGAATTTCGGGAGTTGATTTGGCTCCATGATAGGATATAGCCTGGTTCGTTGTAACTGTCCCTAGTTGATGATCTTCAATTATCGAGCGTAGTTTCGGGGCAGATGACCCTAGAAGACTTGACCGCCAAATCAAGTGAATGTTGAAGTCCCATAGGATGACCTGAAGAGTCGCATAAGAAATTTTATCGAGGAGGAGGAATGATGTAGTGCATGTTGAGGATAAGTCTAAGCGAGTGAGTATCGTGATTCGTAAGTTAGTGAGTATCCTTCGACTAGAACGATACGGTCAGGAGGAAAGGGAATTTATAATCGATCGAATAAGTACGTAGACTTGGTTGGTCGATAATCGAATAGATGTCGAGGAACGTGCCTAGTATAGTGATGTGGTAAGGCGATTGCAAGAATTCTGCAATACGCGACAGCGACAGATAGTAGAACGACCCTAAGAGTTGTGTCATAGATCGATTTGAGTAACGGTTAGGCTATGTGTGTTGAGCGTGCTATATATGTTACGAAATGAACTGGTCGGGATTGATTCGAGAATTGAGTAAAGGATTCGTACTCGGTCGAGAATCGGAGATAGGCGTATCGTAAGAGACCTTGGGTCGGAAAGATTGTTGCCTTTGAGCATCGTAGACTCAAGTTGACCTCTTGTGTCGGGAGAGATTAAGCACGATGTCTAGATAAATTATCTAGCAGGGGTAGCCCCAGACGCGATGCGTAGACAGTTCGAGAATGTGGGTGTTGGAATAGTTGTGTGCGAGACTTAGTACGGATTGTAGGCAAAGAAATTTGTGACATGTTGACATAGTCCATGTCGTTAAGGCTAAATGTTATGAATGATTGGATGAAAGACTTGAGTTATGCGAGGGATAGGAAAACGGTTGGCGAATAGGCGTTGCGGGATCTTGTTGCGCGATCGGATGCGCAATAACTTGATGCAATGCATGTGTTAGATGGCCGACGAGAAACTTACGGGATCAAAGTGATGGTTTTGAGTTAAGTTATGCAGAGATGTTTGGAAGATGATCGCATGTTATGGGATACTGTATACGAGAAGTATTTTAGAATATGCGCTAAGATTTGAATGAGTTGAGTACGAAACGATGGATGCTTGAGGATTTAAGTTAGTTTGTAGTTGTCCCGATATCCTAAAATGAGCTTGGTGAAATGCATTATTGGTGGGATGCCTAAAATATGTCTATGATCCAAAATAAGTTGTATGATTCCAACGATAGTAGCATGAGATCGTGAAACGATCTAGCGAGGTACTTGGATTAAGTGTTGGTTTCGGTTCAAGGACGAACCTGATTTTGAGTGGTATATTATGTAATGCCCCGCTCCGTATCGGTGCATTACGATGAGTCGTTGACTCGAAGAGTTGCGTTGACCCGATGAGGTATCGATGCGAATCGATACAAGTGTTACGTTGGCCAAAGGTAAGCTTGAGTCGGTTAGAATCTATGAATCTAATCGATGTAAAGGATAAGTCCCGTTTGAGCAAGTACTGACTTTAGTTGATCTGGTGTGCAGGCTATACTTTTATGCTGGACGATAAGAGGTCGGCATTTTGCCTTATGCAATAAAGTGTCATGGAAACCAAATCGTGGCCTTGCAACGGATTATGGCATGGACGTATAGGCAAATCAATCGAGTAGTTCAAAGGAATGGCTAAGTCCGAGAGTTAGCTATGCGATCGAGTTATGGAAGCGAGACGCTTCAATCGGCAAAACGACAAGGCGTATCGACTTAAGGTGGGTGGGTTCTTGACTCTCTCTCCCTATTCCTTCACGTCTAATAAAATATGTTATGGTATGCGTAAGATGTTATCGAATTAGCGAGCATGGCTCGACGACAAAAGGTCCAAGTATGTGTCGAACAATAAGATAGAACATTGAACAATCGAACAATTGAAGCGACGTGCATCAAGTGTACGGTCGCGGTAGGGCAATGATGGTAGAACATTGAAAGATGATATCGAGATGTGCATCATGTGCACACTCCGAGAACATTGAACGCTAGGCGTAGAACATCGATTATGGCATTGAGCGTGCCCTCGCGCACGGAAGCTAGGAAATGACTAAGTAAATACGAAGTAGGCTATACGAATAACATTATGAACGAGATGTGTTGAATATGAGTATGAGATGACTAAGCCGTTGGGCGTCGTGCATCAATATGGATGTATTGGGGCATAACGCCGACGGAGCTCCCCATATGGATGGTGGATTATGTTTATGAGACGCGAATATGTTTATGGCACGGGAAACCTTTATGGAGCGAGACTATATTTATGGAACGAGATGGATTGGAATGTATGACTTGTATACTATGGCACGTATTGTGTGGTCAATGGACTCGAATGGCCCGTACACGGGTGCGGCTTCCTCACGGTTACGCCGGGGCACGGGACCGTTCGACCTAGGAGGGAATTATGTGTGGTATTTATCGTGCACAATATTCGAATGGATTACGACCGTCCAGTGCTGTGATGAGCTATAATCCGTAAGTTCGTGATCCTTCGGATACTGGTCTAGCAACCCGTATCGAAGCGATTGTAGGCTTACACATAAGAGATGCCAAGTCCATTACGGTGTGAAATCGTGACCTTCATATAGATAGGGCCGGTGGACTGAGATGAGAGTTGGGTGCAGGCGCAGGGCCTGCGACCCTTATGCGTTGTCTAAGTTTATGATCGGTTGGTTGCATGAGTTTTATGAATTCTTATGCTAAGTGCTAACCATGCAGGCTAGGGAATATGGGACAAAATGAGCACGATCACTATTTTTGTCATATGTCTAACTGTATCTGCCGTAGGGACACGGTATTGGATACATTTATGATATGGTGTTATGTTTAAGTATTGCCATGAAATCGATCCTAAGGCTAAATAGAAAGATTACCAAATTAAGATACATGCTCACTAAGTTGATTTAAGTTCTTGGTTTGGGTGCGAGCGGGTCTTATCAGTGCGAAGCGAGGATGAAAGCACTAATCCCCCACTAATTTATGTGCAGGTTCATGTATGTTCGGCTCGGGGCATAGCTTGGCTTGGACGTGCCGAGGCATGGAGTCCATGGCGTTCAAGAGGAGCTTCCGCATAGGCGTTCGACTTGCGAATGGAGATATTCGGCCGAAGACTACTTGGTGGCTATACAGAGGCATAATGTATGGAATAATAAAATCCTTTGTGAGCTAGAGAGATCTTGAGCGCTGTAGCCGATTGGCATATATGTTGGGCTATTCAGAGCCTTTGTAATCTTCAGTTCATTATGAATAAAAGAGATTCTTGTGTTATACTTTGTTTTCTTCCGCTGCTTATGTTACGAATTTGAGATAATCACTATGTGAACTGTTATCTTGCCTTGCACGGGCGTAACTCTAGACTCGTGCGGCATCACGCCCCAGCGAGGATGATGGTTCGGGTAAAATCTAGCGAGGACGAGCGATTTCCCGGATCGGGACGTGACACTCCGTATAACTTCTTAAACTCGGGAAGACTAACAAAATTTTCTGCCTCAATACCGAGTGCATTGCGACCAATTCCACCATCTCGTCATACATCTTAAAGTCGCCCGTAGAATAATTCATCAGCATTGGACCACCATCAACTCTATGTCCCAAAATGTGGACGTCGTCGAGGGTGATCGTCAACTCCCTGGAAGAGAAATGAAATTATTTGTTTTGGGATGCCACCGCTCCACAAACGCAGAGATTAGTGCATGATCCAAGATCTTATACGAGTGTTTCACAATATGTTGCAACCCAGTGGGATGATTTTGGCCTTCACACCTTCTTTCAAATTGTCAAAATTCTATGTACTGCACATCTTAGCGTGGTTAATGACCCGCAAGATACGCGAGCTTTTCTGAAAATAAAACAATATAAAGAAAATATAAATATAAATAACTACTATTTTCAAAAGTTAATTTACATCTAAGGTAATGAACTTGCCAGATCCTTCCAAATTTGGTAAGATATGTGGTTAGGCAGGGACGTCAATAGTGAGCAACCGATTGGGCTCACTTCCGGATCAGCTCTATCAGAAGCGGCCTTCGCGTGAGAAGGTCCGGAACCATCGTCCCCCCTCTATGAACAATGGACAAATCATCATCGAGGAGGGAGAATCAGGACGAGTCTTCTGTTGCTTCGATTTACTTGCAACGCGTTTGGTTCGACGGGTGAGGTCTGAGAGGGTGCCGCCGGTTCACTTATCGTTATTGGTTTTTCGCGAACCCGCTCAGCTTCACGTGCCTTCCCTCCGATGCGGTAGGACGTTTTCTTTCACCCCCTCGACGTCAACGTCCTTCGTCTTCGGAGTCGGGTCGTGACTACGAATATTTAATATCAATCGATTAATACTTAGCAAACATCAAACAAGACTCATAATTCAGGACTGCCGCTCTTTCTGGCAGTCCTATGTACTGTTAGGACTGCCAGAAAGAGAGGCAGTCCACTTGTACAGCAAGTATAACATAGGACTGCTCACTTTGTGGCAGTCCTTTATGCATAAAGGACTGCCACAAAGTGCGGCAGTCCTGTGTTATACTTGCTGTACAAGTGGACTGCCTCACTTTCAGACAGTCATAACAGTATATAGGACTGCCAGAAAGAGAGGCATTCCACTTGTACAGCAAGTATTACATAGGACTGCCGCACTTAGTGGTAGTCCTTTATGCATAAAGGACTGCCACAAAGTACGACAGTCCTGTGTAATACTTGCTGTACAAATGGACTGCCTCTCTTTCTGGCAGTCCTAACAGTACATAGGACTGCCAGAAACATGGGCAGTCGTCGTCGACTCGAGACGTCTAACTATCATTCCATTCTTGGGTTTTTTGAACTAAATTAATAGAATTTTGGGGGAAATTGACAACTTTAAGTATTAGGTTTCTTACCTTGATTGAGAGGAACGTTTGCGTGCCATCGTAGGGAGAGATCATTGGAAAATGGTAAAGACAAAGGAAATGATGGAGATGAGGATCGAAACCCTAACCCTGACAATTGCGTAAAATAAATGGAGAGAGAGGAGTAAATCGTGGAGAAGAAGAAGAAGAAGAGGAGGAGGAAAAAGGGTTTGTGAAGAGAGAGAGGGAAAATTTGAAATGAGAGTGATTTTTCGGGTTTGGGGGGGGCTGTGAGGTTTGGACAGCCCCCTGAATGAAAACTTTGGACAGCCCGAGTAAAAGTTCCTCAAAGCCTAGCTAGCCCTAATCCTGGCTAGCCCCGAGTAAAAAAGGCTGTGCCCTTATAATTAGCCTTTAGAAAACACACACTGGGCATTTTGAATTTATGCACTTTTGCCTTACTAATGCCCTTCCGACCTTCCCGTCATTGATGAATGAGATTTTTCTGCCGAGGCAGTTTTTTTTATATGATATTTTGGTTTATTGCAAGAATATCAATGATCACGTCCAGCATCTCACTATTGTCCTTCGAGCCCTCCGAGACAACTCTCTTCATGCCAAAGCTTACAAATGCCATTTTGCCCTTCCTTGTGTCAAATATTTAGGCCATATAATTTTGTAGATGGTGTTGATGTTGTTCATGTTGGTGTTTTG
>JANAVB010022285.1:0-80558 GCA_029216955.1 Iris pallida | reverse complement strand
GTATCTTTGAAAGCTTGCTCAAAGGTAACAAGATTCAATTGCCAGAAATCAAAAAGCCTGATGAGCCAACAAGACGGATCATCCAAAATACTGTCCATATCAGAATGCTGGGTCATATAATCCGGTCTTGCTATGTAAAAAGGAAAGATCCAGGAAATGATTAAATCAGGAGCTGTGACACTGACACCTAAACAAGACAGTCACAGCAAATAATTTCAATACAATTTGGTGACTTCCCTCCATTAATGGGGAAAGTGGGATTGTTCCTATCCCTAAAGCAACTCTGGAAGTTGTGAACATTCCACCAGCACAGAATGAAGGACTTATTCCTGTCACAACTAAGAAAGGAGAAATTATGTGGATTCACCCAGATTTAATGACGGAGTTCGAGACATCTTCCTCTTCTCCTCGGAAGACTCCTTTGTCTAAAAAGAAGCCTGGGAAGACTAAGTGCAATGTGACTTCTAGTATCACACCCAATCTTTTTCTAATCCCTACTTTTATCTTGGCAGGAAATTCACCCCTACGGTAAAAGTTGTACCTCAGTTTGAAGATAGATACAAGCCTGCATTCCATCTATAGTTCACAATCTCGTAAATTAATGACGAAGATGGGTTATGATTTAGCCACTGCTCCTGGTTTAATTTCGGCAAAGGACTCCGAGCACCTCTAGCCCTCACTTTGAGACATAATCAAACTCGTGTTGGTCTCGGTTTCTGGACTGAAGCTCTTATTAAGTACCAGAAAACCAAGAACAAACGAAGGATTGTAATATGGTTTCAATAGACCCTGAACCTAAGCCTGAAGGCGAAGTTCTCGCTGGAACCCGGTCAGGAAAAATATATTGAAAGATTATGCTGAAGTTCCTGAAGAAACTTCTGATATCCCTCCGGTTGTAGCTCCAGCACCCATTTCTAATGAAAGACCTTCAAATGCTCCTGTTGAGACAGTTCCTTCTAAACCAACAGCAGCTGACAAAGGCAAACAACAAGTCCGCTTCGACAAACCATTGAAGAAGTCATCTCCTACAGGACTTGAAAGACCTGATAATTTTGATATATTGGCTCAACTAGCCAATACACCAGCTAAATTGTCAATCTTCGAGCTCTTACGCCTCTCTAAAGAGACTCGAAAAACTCGAGTGAAGCGCTGTTGCAAGCAGAAACCTGCCTGACTTTCCTCAAGAAGTCAGAAACAGAACCTGTCTCTCGTCTTCACTGCCATAATGTATTGGAATTAATTCCAAATATTACCTTTACGCAGGACGATATGCTACTAGAGGATAATCGACATGACCTTCCTTTATATCATACAGGATATGTTGATTCTATGAAGGTTGATCGTCTACTGATTGATCCAGGATCCGCTCTCAGTATTATGCCGGAGACTATGCTAGATGCACTGAAAATACCCGTGCATAGTCTTTCCAGAACTATCACAACCATCTTGGGATTCAATCAAGGAAAAAGTGAGCCTTTGGGCAAGATTCGCCTCAAATTTCAAATAGGTGATCTTCGCACTAAGGTTACTTTCTACATCATCGACAATCATTTGCTCATATAATGCTCTATTGGGGAGACCATTCTTGCATGAATATAATGTGTTCCTTCGACTCTTCATCAATGCTTCAAATATGTTGATGATAATGGAGAGGTTCAAAAGAAAGTTGCAGATCTCTATCCATTTAAAGGAGTCGAAGCTTATTTCAATGACTCTCGTATGTACAAAGATGAATACTCAAAAGTCTTGCAAGCTATGGATGACGACGATGAGACATCAAAAGTCGACACCTTTGTATTCCTGTAAAAGGGCGTATCACTCATCCGCAGTCTCCTAAATCATCTGAAGGAGGTTCACTGATAATTCCTGTCAGTGGACGTACCACTTCATTACCTTCCTAAATTTCAGAAAGTTCGCTGATAATTCCTGTCAGTGGACGCACCATTCTCCTTCCATCTTCTCAGACTAGACCAGATACTCTAGTCATTCCAGTCAGTGGACGTACTACTTCCACGATCTTCTTCAAGGGAGCTCACCTCTTTTGAGCCTTTTGTTATCGATCTTAATCGAAACAAAGCTTCTGATCACTCCTCTTCTACCCCTTTTGTCATTAATTTGACTAAGTCTAATAAGGCTCAGCCTTCTTCTGTAAATACAGCATCTAATATTAATGAAGCATCTCCTTTACAGTATATTGATGTCTGTCATAATACAAAGTTATTTACAATTGCTAGATAGCTTAGAGCCACTAACTATAGGAGTTATTCAAACTCTTCACACAGAAGTATCATTAGAATACATACAAAGATCATACTTCGTGGTCCCTATTAGAAATTTAGGAGAAAATCCAATATCTTCTATAAAGGACCCCAGAATCCTCCTAACTTGGAAGAATGACAAAAACGACGATACTGGAAGATTACAACTACGTCGTTATAGTCAGCATCCAAAAATATCATCAAGAATATGGGTTATGACTTCAGAACCAGCCTCAATAATAGAAAAGGAAGAAGAATGCCTGTTCGAATTCCTCCATTAAAATACGGAAGAACAAATGTGGTTTAGGTTACATTGCTCCTACCCCCTTTATCAACGCAGTCCATGAGGATTCGAATCCGATGGAGACGAATGATCTGAATCTTCCGATTCCCTCTCTTGGAATTCTGACACAAGCATTGGCGATCTTCATCGTTCTATTTTATCTATCAATATGGTTTCTTCTGCCGATGGCCCGCAAGAAAATGATGAAGATGAAGATAATTTTGAAACATTACCCGAATTAGAACAATGGGCTCAAAGATTAGACAACCAATGGGAATTCAGGTATGAGCAAAAAGAACCTCCCACTGAAGATAAATTGATCCAAATTGATGTTGGTGAAGAGGGGTCCCCTAAACCAATATTCATCAGCGAAAGTCTTTCAGAAACAGACAAGCAAGACATGATCAAACTTATTCATGATTATATCGATGTCTTCGCCTGGAGCTATAAGGATATGCCAGGACTAGATCCGAAGATCGCAACTCACAAACTTAATATCATCCCAAATGCTAAACCGGTCAAACAACAACAACGACGATTTCGTCAAACATTATGGATACAATTGAAGCTGAAGTCAACAAGCTTATGGCTTCCGGATTTATTAGAGAGGAACAACATCCTGAATGGATGGCTAACATCGTTCCTGTCCTTAAAAAGACCGGCAAGATCCGAGTCTGTATAGACTTTCGCGATCTCAATGCGGCTTGTCCGAAAGACGAGTTTCCTCTTCCAATTATCGACGTCATGATCGATAACACATGTGGTTTTGAACGAATGTCATTCATGGATGGGTATTCGGGATACAATCAAATCAAAATGTTTCCAGATGACGAGAGACATACTTCCTTCAGAATGCCGATCGGTACATACTGTTATACAGTGATGTCGTTTGGTCTCAAAAATGCAGGAGCAACATATCAGCGAGCAATGAGCACTATATTCCGTGAACATCTCCGAAAAATAGTTGAATGCTATGTTGATGATATTGCAGTCAAAAGTCGACGAAAAGAGGATCATATCCAAGATTGAAGACTATCTTTGATTTAATGCGTCAGCCAACTTAAAATGAACCCTAATAAGTCCTTCCTGGGCATCTCTAGTGGCAAATTCTCGGCTTCGTCATTACCGCTAAAGGTATACGTGGATCCCGAGAAGATCAAAGCCATTCAAGAGATGCGTCCTCCACGCACCTTAAAAGAGCTACGAGGATTTCAAGAAAGAATTGCTTATATCAGGAGATTTATTTCCAACTTATCAGGACGCTGCAGACCATTCAACAAACTTCTGAAGAAAGGTGTATCTTTCGTCTGGAACGAAGAATGTTAAAAAGCATTTGACGATATCAAACAGTATCTCATGAACCCACCGGTTTTGGTACCTGCCGTCTCGGGAATACCATTCCTTCTATATGTTCGAGCCATGGATCATTCTCTCGGTGCATTACTCGTCCAGAAAAATAAAGATGGTCATGAACAGGCTATTTATTATCTCAGTCGCACAATGACAGGTGCTGAACCGCGTTATTCTCCAATCGAGAAAGAATGCCTAGCATTAATGTTTGCTGTTCAGAAGACACGACATTATATTATTGGTCAAACGATTCACGTCATTTCCAGAGTGAATCCCATCAGGATTGATGAAGAAACCCGGTATTCTCAACTCCAGACTAGCTAATTGGGGAATCTTGTTAGCTCAATACGACATGCATTATATTCCTCAGAAGTCAGTTAAAGGACAGGCTCTTGCTGATTTTCTGGCAGCTCATGCGGTTCCAGAAGATTCTAAATTATATGATGAGATTCCAGATGAAGTTCTGGATTCAAATCTGATTTCTGAAGAAACTCCTACCTGGCGTCTATTCTTTGATAGAGCATCTAGAATAGGTCCTAATGGCGATATTGTCGCTGGAGTTGGGATTGTTCTCGTATCTCCAGAAGGACTAACTATTCAGAGGGCTTATTCTCTGGATCAATCATGTTCAAACAATGTAGCCGAATACAATACGTTGCTCATTGGTCTTCAACTTGCTAAACATCTGGATATTCAATATTTAGAAGTTTATGGAGACTCCAAGCTTATCATCAATCAGATCAGAGGAACGTATGAAGTCCGTCATCAGGATTTAATACCTTATCATCGAGCAGCACTCTCTATGGCATCCTCCTTTGAAGGTTTCTTTATTGAACATGTTCGGCGAGCCTGTAATGCAGAAGCCGATGCTTTGGCTAATCTTGCCGCTGTGTTAGCCATACCAATCAGACGTCAGCAAGTGATAGTGGTTCATAACCGAGAAGTATTCTACGTTGAGAATAATTTGGCTTTGGGTTTTCTTCATAATCCAGACGAAAATTCTCTCAACCTTGATGAACTTTCTTCTGACTTTAATACTGGATTAAAGTTTGACAGAGTGTCCTCGTCTTCTTCCGATTCTACTATGGAATATGTCTTTTCTAACAAAACAGAAGCCATAACTGAAGACTGGAGACGTCCGTTTTTAGACTTTGTGTTGTATGACATACTTCTCGATAATCCGAGCGAAGCAGCGTCTATCCGACGTCGATCTCTCAGATTCTATTATAATCATACAACGAAGACACTATTTCGTCGGTCCTACGATGGTCTTCTCCTCCGATGCATCGCTGGTGAAGAAGCACAACAGATAATCCATGAAGCACATGATGGTGTCTGCGGAGCCCATCAACCAGGTCCTAAACTTCAAGATCGTATCCGATGTATGGGTTATTATTGGCCCACGATGGTGGCTGACGCTATTCAATATGCTCAGAAATGTAAAGCCTGTCAAATTCATGCAGACTTTATCCATCAACCGTCAGAGTTCTTACACCCAACAGCGGCATCATGGCCCTTTGAGGCTTGGGGCATGGACGTCATTGGTCCTATCAACCCACCATCATCAAAAGGACATCGATTTATTCTAGCAATAACCGATTACTTTTCCAAATAGGCTAAAGCAATCCCGTTATCTGAAGTCAAAACTTCTAATGTCATCAACTTCGTCAAACATCATGTCATTTATCGATTTGGTGTTCCTCGGCGTATTATTCATGATAACGGACCGCAGTTCGTCAGTCAGAAATTTACTCGATTCTGCGACGACCATCGAATCAATAATTTAGCTTCTACAGCATATAATCCAGCAGCTAATGGATTGGCAGAAGCTTTCAATAAAACGATCATCAAACTCTTGAAAAAGTTCGTTTCTTCCAACAAACGCAACTGGAGCGAGAAGCTTGGTGAATGCTTATGGGCCTACCGTACCACAGTTCGCAATGCGACTGGATGTACGCCTTTCTCTTTGGTATATGGGTGTGAAGCTGTTCTTCCCCTTGAGATCCAGATTCCTTCTCTAAGAATCGCAATCTCCAATGAGCTTACAACAGAGAATAATGATTGTCTTCGACTTCAAGAGTTGGAAGCTCTAGATGAAAAGCGATTGTATGCTCAACAAAATATCGAGCTGTATCAGGCCCGAATTTTAAAAGCTTTTAACCGAAAAGTCAAAGTCAGAGTATATCAGAAAGGAGAGCTGGTCCTTACTGTCAGACGTCCGATGACTATGACACATATGAGCAAAGGCAAATTCGACGCAAAATGGGAAGGCACATTCGTAGTAAATAAAGTCTTCTCTAATGGAGCATATCAGCTTGCCTCTATGGATGGGAAAGTCACGATGATGCCTATCAATGGCAATTCTTAAAGAAATATTATGTATAAATTTCATCAATATATATAATATTTTCATTATTCCCCAGCAAGTATAAAATCAGAGTTAATTCTTCCCTACAAAAGTTATCTCGATATCGTTATCCCCAGCGGAAACTGATATTCTACCACGTATCATCTTCCCAGAGAATTTGATATTCTGTCTTATTAGATCCCCAGTGGATTTAATAAAGATCTCATATAGAAAATCATGTCCATATTACCTCTGAATTTTCTATCTCAATATCATATTTTCTATTCTATGAAAATGATTTCTAGTCTTTTGATTTCCGAGTTCAAAGATCATGGAAAATAGAGTCTAAAGATATCTTTATATCTGAATTCTGTTTCCTCTAATCAGTATTAAGCTAAAATTATCTTTAGTTTAATATCATATGATAGAATTACAAAGTTTATTTGTATATTCTATTCTATTGAAATATGTCATGTATTATTTACCTCTGAACATATTTTATACAAAAATATCATCCACGGAATTGAAATCAAGTCAAGATATTCATTTTTTTAATCAAAGTCAAAATATTGATTACAAGTGGATTTCAAAAATTCAGCACATGAAAAATGTAAAAGATCTATTTAGGAGGAGTAATTATCTCCTGAATACGAACAATTACATTATTCATCTTTTCTTTATGAGCTTTTTGGCCCCGTTGTGCTGCTTCAACTCCGACCATTCGTTGATCATAATCTACGATAATAGAGCTACGACGATTGGTCTCTTCAATCTGATTAACCTGCATCAGTTCCCGCTCTTGCTGCAAAAGTTGGCAGCGTTCAGCTTCAGAGATATGAGCAGTGGCAATCTCCGATTGCTCCTTTTCCACGGAGGCAATTCGCTCCTGAAGACGAGCCAACTCCTCTTTCAATTTCTTGAGCTCATCGGCTTTTGATGCTTCATCTTTCTCCAGGCGCTCCATCTTCTGACGAGTGGTTATTATTTCTTCATCTTTCGCCATTAACTGTTCAGAAGACAGAGCGAGGAATTCCTTCAAAGCAATGTGCTGAGCTTGAGCTTCACTTTCTAATTGAGCAATCTCAGCTGCAGTCAAAGACTTAATATCTTTCTTTTTGATCTCCCAGTACTTGTGGATGGTTGCTTCTAAGTCATCCAGAAGATGCTCAAAGAAGACACACTGGGTCTCATAACCGGCCTGTCTCGAAGCTGAAAGCGGGAAACTAATCGCCACTCGAAGATTCGAAAAAGGCATAGTGTCATCCTTTATAAGTCCCCTTGAGAATGTATCCAGATATGAATAAATAATATCTGAATACATCCCCATGACCTTTGCTATCCCTGTTTCAAAACCGGGAGTCGCTGCAACGGTAGAGTAAGGAGCAAGAGGAGCCTCTATTCTGGGAGCTGAAGTGGATGCTTTTGGAGAACTAGGCAAATGTGAACTCCCCTCACCCATATCAGTCTGGACAAGTGGGGCTTGAGTCGAACTCATTGCCGGTGCAGTTCCTACATCTGTTAGAATTAAAGAAGCATGATCAAAATTACAAAGACAATAAAGCAAGGAAAAGACAAAACTTTGTTGAATAAAATATTACCTAGAGCTGGTTCGTATTCTGTTTCCTTTGGATCATTCAGCCCAGCTCGTAGTCTGTTCAGAGTGCTTTCTGACACTGGATTTATTTTACTGCTGCCCGCCCCAGAAGTACTCGGAACTTGAACTTCTATTTCTAGATGTTTCTCCCCCTGGAGTCAACCCTGAATGTTGACCAATTGTCTTCAGTACATCAATTGGAGTTTTAGATGGTGACTCATCGTCTATCTCCATGTCTTCTTCTTCAAAGGAACGAGACGAAGGTTCATAGTCAACCTGTTCCTCGTCACTCTTATTGCTCTCCGAAACTTCAGCAATTGGCTTGAGAGTAGTGGCTTCCTTCACTGATTCTCCTGAAATCAGTAAGTCATTAGCTGTGTTAGTCTGATTCTCGGCCTCTACCGCGGGTTGACTAATCACCTGCGCATCATCGGCCGTTGGCGGAATCGACTCCATATCAGAAGGCATAGATGATCCAGCAGGTTTAGGCACATCTTCTTCAATGGGCTCTGTCTTTACAGAAAAAGCAAAGGCAGCTTGCTTTTCTAAAGCCAACCGCTCGGCACGATTAGTAGGACTCTCTGCATCGAGACAAATCACGGATTTAGTCTTTGAAACTATTACTTTCCTTCCTATTCTTTTTGTTAGTGGAATAGTACGATAATCATCTTTGGAGACACTACCTGCTTCGTCCGTATCTCTGATTCGTCTTCCACGATTACGAACCTCTGCCCGAGTAACCCTTTTTGGAGCAGGCCCAGAAGCTTCCTTGCCCCGTTTCCTTTTTGGTGTAATGTCGGCAGATACACTCTCTTCGGCACTTCCAATGGGTACATGTAATGGCTGATGAAGTTCATCAGAGAAGAAAGTCTCTAAAACTTCATCATCAACTTCATCAGTAGCCAGAGGATCTTCTTGGTCATGACAATCTCTTGGCAGAGCTGATTTGGTTGATCTCTTTTCAACATGGATAAAGCTTCTACCTAAGATGCTGAATTTTTTATCAAAGGTATTAGCCGATACATAGAATTTGGCATAAGACGCCAATATTCTAGCTCCTTTCCGATAAGTAACCGGATCTGGCATAGAAAAGGTAGCTCCGGTACCTTTAGCAATATATATCCAAGCTCTGGCGCCATCGATTAATCCGCCTTGGTAGCCGAAACATGTCGTTGCATTTTCCACATGCAACTGATCATAACCAAATTGCCGTGCAAACCTACTCGGAAGATATGGCTCCAGATAAGTGATGTTGTCACGGCGGCAGATTAAGTGCGATGGCCTGATTCTCTTCAGCCATTCATGTTGAATATCATCCAACTCATTGGCACCAATGCCATCAATCAATTTTCCAGGCATAGTTTCATAACCAACAGGTGGAGGAACACAAGTGAAGCTCCGTAATTCTCCCATGTTTAATATGGTTCTACAGTCTGTCAAAGTGTCATACTTCCACTTGGGTGTGTGACTATATCTTTCCAAAAAGGTATCATCTGGTCTAGCCATTCCGACGTTCATAAGAGATTCGAAATGGAGGAGCAGCCACCCAAATAAATATGTAAAGGGCATTTCTACCGGGGTAAAGGTTGTGAGCTTCTTCTTCGCCAATTCAAACATCCTGTCTGTATATGCCCTTAAGCCAGCATTCAGACGGCATGTCATTACTGTCAGTAAATCCATCTTGTATCCGAAAGTCAGACGGACTGCTGCAAAGACAACTCTTCTGTGCATCCTGTCTGCTGAACAGGTGCCAGGTACTACAAATTTTCTCAGCCAGAGGGATATAAATCCGGCCAGATGACCTTCAGCAGATAATTCCCGGCTACCTTGCTTTATATAGGTCTCCAACCTATTACCAGCTTTGTAGGTGCCTTCGTCTTCTTCAATGACGTTGTCGTCATGAGTGGTGTCCTGGATTAGTTTGTCAATCTCAGCTTGACTCAGGGGTTTAAATTCACCGACATATTGATCAGTCTTTTTCTTCTTCTGAACTTCGTCAGTGCGGCCTTGAAATAAATAGGCCATCCACTTAGAAGAATAGCAGTTGGAATCTCCTTCTCCACCTTGTCCTTTATAAAAGCCTTACATATACTGTAATGGCACATTAATTCTTCAAATACATGAAGAACCAGAGGGTTGGCATCGGAGATTTTATTCATTTCATCAATGAAAGGAATATTTCTTCATATGGCAAATCTCCTGTTGGCAGCTAAGAAATATGTGCCATCTCATGGAGGGCGAATCCCATCTCGCCTCTGGGAGTCATGAAAGTGCCAGTACGGTAATTATACCTTTTCGCTAATGCTAAAAATAAATCAAGGTTTGGCCTAAAACCATAAGCGGTACACTTGATGGCATTATATAGGCCTATTACCTTTAACTGTTCCCCAAAGTTTTTCAGAATCCATCTTACAAGAGCAGTCCATCTGTTATTTTCCGGGTTTACTAGACCAGTAAGCCTCATAGACTGTTTTGGGTAAACAGCATTTTCCAGTTGAACAAATTCATTTGCAAAGATTGGGACTCTAACTGGCCTCAGAAGTGCCGAGTCCTCAGGAGGAATGGTAGCTGGCAGCAGTCCTCGCAAAACTGAGACATGTGGTTCAGTACCACTGTGGAATCTTCCTTGACGATATCCTATCCATCCAGCTTTTGCTTGACGAGATGGAGTGATATCCCACTTTATTTGCCTTTGATGACTCGCGTGGAATAAGCGAGCTATGTTGATGCTTTTGGATAAACTAGTCAGATACATTGGCTGATTTGCATCACCATCTCTATAATATGAGTATGACACTTTATCAAGAGCAGGCTGAGAGTTTATATCAATAGCATCTCCAAAAAGAAATGCTGGCTTCGAGTGGGTAGCACTATCCACACTCTGTAGAGGCAGTCCATTCATCAAATTCAGCAAGGTGTCATTCTCCTGGTTTGTCAGAAGAGCTATCCTAGTGGAAGGTCCATCGAATTGAGGAAAACGGGCATGTGATAGGTCACTTTATAATTGTTTCCTATACATCCTTCAAATTGTGCCTCCTGAGCCAGAATATCCACTGCAAAAGAAGAATAAGACGTTAAAAATCTTCAACATCAAGAGATGACAAAGATCAATATACGCTCAGTTTATCCTAAGCGAACGACAGACTCAAAGTTCAACATACGCTCACTCTATCCTAAGTGTATGACAGACTCAAAGTTCAACATACGCTCAGTCTATCCTAAGCGTATAGCAAGTTCAAAGATCAACATACGCTCACTCTATCCTAAGTGTATGATGGATTCAGAGATCACTTTTACGCTCAGTCTATCCTAAGCGTATGATAAATTTTAAGTTCAGTTTATGTTCAGCTTGAGCGTATCAGCGTATGGTTGACAAGATGATCATCAAAAAAATACGCTAACACAGGAGTTAGCGTATCTCAGTGAGACAACTTGACATAGCGTATTCTTTCAAAGACAGCGTATTTTGACATTTCTATCAAAGATACGCGTATCTTACAGATATGCTCCAAACATATTCTTTGTATAAACGAAAAATATGGAATACGGCTAAACCCTAAAGAGGGAAGCGTATTTTCTGACGTATTTGACCCTAAAAGGGGATACTTTTTATGATCTTGTTCTAACCAGAGCCCTAAATAGGGGATAGTTACTGTTCATCATCTCCATCCTCACCATAGAGGGGCTTCAATGGGCGTTCACTTCGTCGGATACGCTCATCAGTAGTCTTCTTAGCAGCGGCGGCGGCAGGTTGAGATGACTCCGCGGGAGCCTTCCCCTTTCCCTTCGCAGCAGAGTCAACCTTGGGCGCCATTAATGAAGATTGAGTCGAAGAAGAAGAAGTTTGAGTTTTGGGGCTTTTTCTCTCTCGAAGGCAAATGCATAAGTAAAGAAATGAATTAGGTTTTAAGAGACCTATTTATAGAAGAAAAGAGAAGTCTAAACGGCGTCCGTTCTTTAAACATAATCCCTAAAGATTTGCACTGATATTGAAGAAGATAACAAACTCATGCCAGCGTGTCAAGACTTATTCCTACTTTAAGTTTAAAGTAATTTCGAACTTTTAAAATTCATAAAGTTCGAAAACTTTGAAGGGGGTCTTGTAGGGTGTAAAAAATTATGATACGCTGACATGAGACTCAGCCAAAGCCATACGCTTAAGGCCATACGCTCAGCAAAAGCCGTACGCTCAAAGGCCATACGCTCAGCAAAAGTCGTACGCTCAAAGGCCATACGCTCAGCTAAGGCCATACGCTCATCCAAAGGCCATACGCTCAGAGAATATTTTATTATTTTTGACAGCACAGCATACATTTAATGGAAGATGAATCTGACACTTCGTCTTTCGTGCAAAGACAGCTGCCCTATAAAGATTAACCGTCGGATGGGTTTTCGAGAATTGATTTTTGTCTCTTACGAGGACAGCTCATCAGCCATCATAAATGTACAGCCATCATTACTGTCATTTCTGACAGTCTGTCAGCCATCATATCTACAGCACGACGCTCGAGAGATATTAGAAGATATGGCGTATTTGAGAAGATTGAGGACAGCCACGTGTCTACTTCTTCAATGCTCAACTAAGTGAGCGTATGGACTCCATATGACTCCTTGCCAATCAAGTGAGCATATGGACTTCATACGACTCCTTGCCAATCAAGTGAGCGTATAGACTCCATATGACTCCTTGCTAATCAAGTGAGCGTATGGACTCCATACGACTCCTTGCCAATAAAGTGAGCGTATGGACTCCATACGACTCCTTGCCAATAAAGTGAGCGTATGGACTTCATACGACTCCTTGTCAATAAAGTGAGCGTATCAGCTTTATGTGGCTCTATACTGTCCAAGTCAGCGTATTTAGACATGTGCCTTCACCAAAATTTGCCACGCATCCCTGCAGTTATGCACACGTCAAGTAACTGACTGAGCGTATGCTTCAGAACAGTTATCCAGAACTCTATAAAAGAGAGTTGCTTCATCTTCATCAGACACTACAGACAATTCAGAGAGAACGGAGAGATTGCCCAGTTGCTGTCCAAGTTCTTCGAAGTTCGAGTTTTTTTCATCGTATCGTCCAAGGGATAAAGTAATCGTCTTCTAGATTAGATTCCTACAGTTGTAATTTTCTCAGAAACACAATAAATAAAGTAAATTTATTTATGGAAAACAAGAATCGGTCAGTCGACGGATCAACTTGCAGAGATGTACCTCAGGCAGATAGTCAGATTGCATGGAGTGCCAGTCAGTATTGTGTCCGACAGAGATTCAAGATTCACCTCGCACTTTTGGCGGAGTCTTCAAGGGAGTTTGGGGACTCGTCTCAAGTTCAGTTCAGCCTACCATCCGCAGACAGATGGTCAGTCAGAACGCACGACCCAGACTCTTGAAGACATGCTGCGGTCATGTATACTCGACTTTGGTGGTTCGTAGGAAGATCACTTGTATCTCGTGGAGTTCTCCTATAACAACAGTTTCCAGGCTAGTATCCAGATGGCACCTTTCAAGGCCTTGTACGGCAGGAAGTGCAGATCTCCTTTAGCTTGGGACGATATCGGTGAGAGGCAAATGCTTGGACCAGAGATGGTGATGCGGACTATTGAGGTGGTCAGACAAGTTAGAGAACATCTTCGAGTTGCCCAAGATCGCCAGCGTCATTGGGCCAATTCTCATCGGCGTCCCCTTGAATTTTCTGTCAGCGACCACGTATTCCTTAGGATCTCGCCTACCCATGGCGTCATTCGATTCGGCGTGCGGAAAAAGCTCAGTCCTAGGTATATAGGGCCGTTTGATATCCTTGAGCGAGTAGGTGATGTGTCCTATCGTCTCGCTCTTCCACCGTCGTTACGTGAGGTACATGATGTCTTCCATGTATCCCAATTACGACGGTATATCCCGTATCCGAGTCACGTTCTTGGTCATTCGGAATTGGTTGTTGGCACCAACCTTTCGTATAAGGAGAGACCCGTATCCATATTGGACCGGAGGGAGAAGATATTCAAGAACAAGACTATCAAGTTAGTCCGTGTTGCTTGGGGTCATCACTCTTTGGGTGAGTCAACGTGGGAGCGTGAGGATGATATCCGATCGCGATATCCCGACCTGTTTGACTCGTAAGGTATAATGTCTTTCTTATGCCATATGCTTAAGTTTCTTGCTTGCATGAATGATTGCTTGATTGACTGCTAGTCCTATATTGTCTGTAATTGATATAGCTTGCTCGACATCTCTAGCCTCTTGATTAAATTCCGAGGACGGAATTCTTTTAAGGTGGGTAGAGTTGTCACCCCCATTTTTCGTTCTACGTATTTCCAGTATACGTATACGGGATCCTGACATGTATTTTATTTTCCTGCCTGGCTAGCTAATTTCAGTTTAATCTTGATTAGGTTCATCATAGCATGTAATGGTTTAACTTGGTTTATTTTGGGATGGCTTGGTTTATTCTTTGGTTCATCATGTTAAACCCACCACCATCCCCCTTTATAACCCACCTAACTTTTCTCTCTCTTCCACTTTCTCATTAACTCTTCTTCCTTCTCCATTAAACCCACCACCAACCAAGAACACCCCTTAGGCAAATGCAACTTGCTTCCATAAGAGAGCCTATTTTTATTGTTCCATTAGCTTCTCCTCATGTTTCTAAGACACATTAGAACTTGTTATTTTCCATTTTGAGGCTTTAATTTTTGTAGATCTAGAAATTAGTTATTTTCGGATTTTTGTGGTTTTGATCTATCAAAATTCTTTGTTTTCAAGTTTTGATGGTTCCATGTTGTAGAGAATTTTATTCTACCCAATTTTGACCTTTGAAAAGTTGGATTCGGACTTGTTTTGACCAAGTTATGGACTTTTGAAGCTTTGGGTTCAAACCATAGAGTTCTTGCTGATTTGGAGAAGACAGTGAGCAGTGTGCGCGAGCTTTTTAGCTTGCGCTACTGAGTTGCGCACGCTCTTTAGCACAGCGCAGTCTGACTGATAGGCTGCCTTTTGGTGACGTGAGTGCAGTCTGACTCATATGCTGCCTTTTGGTGACGTGAGCGCAGTCTGACTCATACGCTGCCTTTTGGTGACATGAGCGCAGTCTGACTCATATGCTGCCTTTTGGTGACGTGAGCGCAGTCTGACTCATACGCTGCCTTGATGAGGAGTCGTATGGAGTACATATGCTGCTTTGATGAGGAGTCGTATGGAGTACATATGCTGCCTTGATGAGGAGTCGTATGGAGTACATACGCTGCCTTGATGAGGAGTCGTATGGAGTACATACGCTACCTTGATGAGGAGTCGTATGGAGTCCATACGCTGCCTTTTGGAGACCTGAGCCCAGCCTGACCTGAGCGCAGCCTGACCTGAGCGCAGCCTGACCTGAGCGCAGTCTGATTTTTGCACCCATTTTATATCCTTACGCCTTTTAATGTAAACTCAACATGAACCCGATGTGAGCATGACATTATTTATGAATGTTAATCGGAAAAAAGCTTAGTGATGGAATTACATGATTAGTGACCCCGCCGCGGTGCACTCTTGACAAGTAATTTGACATGATAATTCTTGATGGTGGTCCGTTGTGACGCACCCTTGCCTTGATAAGTAATCTTGATAAACAACCCGACATGATAACCTTGATACGCTGTTGTGATGGCTAACCTGACATGCTAACTGAATTCTTGACACCGTGGGTGATTGTATTGAATATGCTTGTATAAGTAACCAGTCTTGTCTCGCATCATGTCTAGGACATGTATCCCTGGTTACAACGGTCAGGGATTTATACCGAATCTGACTAGGTTAATGACAAGATTGATCAAGTAGAGCATATAGAGAGGTTTCCAGCTACAAGCAATCTCGTTATCTGGGCGCCTTCCTTGATGGACTTGTAGCCTGCCGACGAGTAGGGCACATTTCCAGCTCACTGTTATATGGGGCACTACATGAAACGATTACTATACACACTGTCATGTGTTGCATCCAAGTCACCTAACAAGGCATGATGACTCTAAGCATGAACCTTGCGTCTGGATAACCTGGATAGTCTGCAGGGCTTGTGGACGTAGGCGTACCTCATTGCATCTTGCTAGTAACTAAGCTTGTGATAACCCTAGTTAGTTAAGTATCAAGCCGTACTCTTTGCTTGGCCGTGAATGATGGATGGAGTCCTATCTTGTCTAGTCTTGTCCAGATCCGGTACATGGATATCTCCGGACATGATTGTTTATGCTTTACTTTATCGATAATTGGTTCGAGGCTAAGTTCTGTTCAGGTGAAGGGTTACAACCCCGGTCCTTGTTTGGTTTACGGGTTATAACTTGGTTACCGGAATAGTCCTCTAGTTATCTTATCGTTTATCATCCTGTTTTCTTTAACTCATGTCTTATGTTATTTCACCTATGATTTATGTGCTGACATGCTGGTTTTAGTTCTTAAGTGAAGCCTCCTTTGTGGCACTTGCTCTTTCTGGGGTCTGACCCAGCTGGTTTTGTATGACCAAATTTCGGAGCAGCTACCGAGGATCTCCCAACTTTTCTGCCAAATGATGAACACTAGAAGGAATTCCGGCAACGAGTGGGTTTTATTTTGCTCTCCAACTCCCTTGTAAAAATATTCTTTTGAGGCGTTTAGCCGCCGAGCAAGTGTTAGCTCGTTTGCAACTTTATTTACTGTCTACCTACAGGCTGTAGCATGATTGACAAATCCTAGGGTTGATCATGTATGACTTAAACTCTTGCTAGTCTTCGTATTTTGTATGACTAGCTTCATGATCATCTGAATATGTAATGTATGGGATGCCTTAATTTGTATGTCTGATGATCTACCATCTTGTTATATCTACTTGTTGCTTGAGATTGAGATACTAGGCTTGTTATTGACCTTAAGAGACTGATGGCTTGTAGTAAACCCTCATGCATCTAGACAGCCGTGACCGTATTGCGATGTGAGATTCACTTCAATGTACGTAGCTGGCTGTGTCTGTCCCCCGCTCTCCAGTATTCTGGTTCTGGGGCGTGACAGTCCAAGTGTTTCATTCTAGTAAATCATGTATCTATTGGTTATTAGAGTACTCTGATACTCTTGGTGGTGGTCGTTCGACCAAATGAACCAAAGCGTTGTAGATCGTATCGGATACACTGGCTTTGTGTCGGGATGTGTCCTATATGTGTTATGGCACGCGAGTACAGCAGATGATGATTGATCCTTATCTGACACATCTTATATATCTCATTTTGTTTCTTATCGTTGGTCGTAGTTTGTATGTTGGTACAGTTGGGTTGTTCATTCTGGGTGCAGATACGCTCGTGTTTGTACAAGTCAAAACTGGACACGGATGTGAGGGTACCTTTGTGTCGATGATGTAGCCGTTCTACAGTTGCAGCGCGACCCGGCGAGGCGCTGTGCGTGCCGAGTCCGAAGGCTCCCTTCGGATTCTAACACCAAATTCTGGGGTATAAATTCTAAACTCTTGATTAATTTCAGTTTTTGGGTTTATTTTGTTTGTCGATGATGTTGTTGGATCTCGATCCCTACATAAAAAGGGTTTCGATCGACTGATACGTTTTGGGTTCGATTTTGGCTTGACGATCCTACGATTGTCTTTGTTTGTGAAGCGGGAATGATCTTTTGATCATGTTCGGTTCTTTACTTGCGGTTGGATCATTTTTGTTTTCGGGTTACCTAGCTGCTGTTGGAATTATTTGTGATGCATGCATTGTTTGGGTTTCTTGTATAAATTGTTGCTTGGGTTCTCCTTCCTATACTTGTTATGGGATGTTGGTTTAGGTTTTTCCTATTATACATGTTGGGTTGGATAAGATTTTTTTGCTGTAGGAGATGTTTTACTATTTGGATTAAAATTATTGGTAGGGTATCTATTATGCATGATGGGTTTAACTTGGTAGTATGTGTGTTTTTGTTGGGAGCTTTTCGATATAAATCACATACGGGTATATATTAGTTGGGAGTATTTCTATTTCGGGAATGACATCTCCATTAGCATGCCTGCATCGTTGATTTTGGGACTACTTCCACTAAGCCATGCCTAAATGTTTTACTTTATTTGTCGGTTTCGGTTTTCATTAGAGTACTCTGATACTCTCGATTTTTCGATATAAATCACAGACTCTAAAATTGACAGACTCTAAAAGTGAGGGTTTTGCTTTCTTTTTCAAGGTTTTGCTATACGTACATGTGCTATGGACAGTCTTCATGTGACCAAGTTGAAGCGTTATAAGTGTGCTTCTTGTAAAACCCCTATTTTTTAATTAATTTTTTTTATTATTTTATTAGACTTAAAAATGAGTTTATACAATTTGTGGTTTTTTTTATGACCCGAGTTGTCCAATTCAGTTCGAACTGGGCCCGAATCAAATTTAGGCCCATGTGAGCATGTGGGGTGACTAAGATGGCCATGTACGAACATTTCATGTGTGTACAAATATTCTTAAATAATTTTGAGACTTGTTGAATATTTATTGACTTTGGGTACAAAAATCTATATTTATTAATAAAATAATATTTTACAAAATTTTACAATTTTTGGACCCGGATAGGGGTGTACGGTATGAGTTCACCCATTGGAAAGATTTTATTAATTTATTATTATTAAAATTTATTTTACGAAGATTTAATAAACATGATTATTCTATAGATATATTATTATTATTTTTAGTTGATTTATCGCGATTTGAATTTTTATATATGTAGATATGTGTAAATATATTAAGTAATTGGATAGTTTAATTTCAAATGATATTTGGTTTTAAATGGATTTTTGGTGTATATATATGGATATATATATATATATATATATATATATATATATATATAATATATATATATATATTTATATTTAAAAAGATTTTGAAAAGAATTGATTAGAAAAAAAAATTCAATACAAATAGTCCAAGTATCTAAGTCTTGTCCGGTGTTTGTGCCTATAAAGGTATTTTTAGCCGTCATTAAAAGGTATTTTTGTTGTAGTGACAAGAAAATACAAATAGTCCAAGTATCTAAGTCTTGTCCGGTGTTTGTGCCTATAAAGGCGTCCTACTATCTTCTTGGTTAAGGTCAAAATGAATGTTAGGTTGTGAGGCATCTATCCAACTTAAAAGAGATAACTTGTTGTGTGATGGGACACTGGGTCAAGCAATCGAGATAAAGCACCAAGTTAACCATTTAAGGAATTAAGTAGGTCACAATCATATATAGGGTCGAAAAGGATTGAGTCCAGATTCGGTCTCTAACTAAGTCGGAAAGGACAATGGTATTATGGTATGGTTTATAGCTAGCCATTTTGACTCAAAGGTCGCATCATAAAAATAAAGTACAAGGGAACGTGTTTTAGTGGGACATAACATACCTACATGAAGGTGGGCTCGTCGAGGTCTTGCATATGAAATTTGTTGGATAAAAAAGTCTAGTGTTGTGCTTTAAATATCAAAGTCACGATAGGGAACGCCAAATGATCAAAATAGAAAGTGGATTTTCATAAGGTACTAGTTAATGCACCAAAAATTAAGAAGATTGAAGCACAAAATAAAGATAATTTAGATTCTAGTAGATCATGGTAAAATAAGTTTGGAATACAGTTTCTAGAGATGGGTTAGCCACTTGATGGGGTATGGTCAAGGAACAATCCAATTATTTCTCAAGTTTCAAATGGTTAGAAAGTCATGATAAAATCTAGTTTTGAGGAAATGTCGAGTGAGTCAAGATTGAAATATAACCACATGATCTTGGAGATGACTAACAACACTTGCGTATACACTACTATCATGGTCATGGAGGATATGGCAACTAAAGTGGAATCCTTCTAACTCATTAGGGTTATCTTGGTGGCCTACCATTTTAAAACTCAAGTTTCCTTCAAAAGTTTCAAATTAATTTCCAAAATGAACAACCATATTTGTATTCACTCCAAGCCATTTAATTTAATCATGATTAAAAGTCTAATCCCTTCCATAAATCTCCAAGTGAACTTTTATCATGCTACTACTAACTTTTTCAAAATTTAACCTTCCACTCTAACATTCAAACTCAAGAGTTCATAAATCATGAATCTATGAAATTTTAATATTACTTCATAACTTTAAACTCCAAAATTTTCTCAAATAATCCTCAAGATAAATTCTTAGCATATCACGAGCAATCTAAATATTTTAACGCACTCATCTAAGTCATTCGAACATAATCACAACTTTTAAATGGTAAATTCCTTTAATCAATCAAAATAACTTTTCATCACATCATTATTAACTTTTTCCCAAAAATTGTAATATTAGCAATCTAACTTTAGACTCAATATTCAAATGATCTTATCAGTCATCAAATCAAAAAAAAATTCAAATTTCCAATTAATCTCGAATAAACCGTTATTGTGTCACAATTCAAATCTATATATTTTTCTTCTTCTATCATTAGTCCAAATCTTAAACTCAAAAGTTAAATAGGAGTTTAGCAAATCGTAATTCATACAAGAGTTTAAAGTAGATCCTCAATTTGAATATATATCCTTCAAAATATTTTTAACCAAAATTTTTAATAACCTTATTCCAAACTTAAAATTCAAAATTTACGAACTTATTAATTGTGAACCATACAACCCAATTTAAAACCAAGCTTTATCAACCGCCCTCATAAATCTTACAGCAGCATTTAAATTTAAAAATTCTTTTCAACTAACTTTATATCTCTTCAAGGATGTATAGCTATAATCAAATGAATCATAATAATTTTTTAAAGACCTTCAAAAATCAAATCAATTTCCTTTCTCAACTGTATATAGATCCCACTATCCTTTTGTAGATCCAAATAAAGTTCTAAAAATCCTTCGAAGTTATTAATGTTGCTTCTACCTAACTTGGAATTAATTAACCCTTAAGTTCATACTTCTACAAAAATATGATTCCTCTTATCCTTATATCTTTATAACTGAAATAGGATCTATATGCATACTAGTTATCAATGTAATCCTACTAGCCATGGGGTTGACCTGTGAGCATATACTAGTGTAGTCATCTTCCTATCAAGTATGGAATTAAGGATTACGGTAGAAAGAGCTCAAGCAAGATGTAGTCATCTCCCAAAATACATAGGACCAAGTACGTATCCATGCCAGCTGTATACATACGAAGTATGCTCCAATGTATAAAAACCTTGTATGTATACATAAGCAGTAAAATACAGTAATCCAAGACTAAATCTCATCCACAATGAAAGAATAATAAAATAAAATTAACTTGAATAATTATGGTTCAATCGTTGGGCGGAGACAAATCCACTACCAATAAATTTTAATAGGAAAGAAATATACAAGGATAGTAATTTGGTAGAGCGAAGGGGATGACGATCCAAGAGCAACATCTCGAAGAATAGAACGCAAGTCATGGCCTTAGCTAGAGCACCTGCAGAAATCACAAGACACACCTGGAGAGAATACCAGGTCCTCAGAGAGACGTAACAATACATAAAGAATATGCCACATAACTGAATATGTATACTATGTCATAAATTACAAGTAAAGTAAATAGTCCCACTCGTAACAAGATCCAATACCTCATCATCGAAAAAGTGGACTACCCCTACAACCAAACAAGGACAAGGCGTAGTACACTATACCACGATGCGACATTATCCCAAGCTACTAATGGGACGGAGTGATATGACATTGACGAGGATTACCTGACCATTCTAATGTGTTTATGCAGTAAGAACAAACCTTCAACGCATGAGCACTCTGGCTCCGGTGCAAAAACTCAAGTATGGTCCAATCAGGATACCAGGGACCTCAAAGCATAACATTCCTCGAATGTCAAAGGCCAGTAGGAAATCTGGTATCAGGATCCAGGACCGTATCTCCCGCAGGGATAACCGGCAATAGGGAAGTGCATAAGTGGCCCATACGTTAAGGAACTGTTCTTCTCACCCAATTCCTAACGGAGTCACATCCATGACTCATATCCTCTACTAACTGCTAAGTCTCCTAACATGCCTCTATTAGCAGTTAGTCCTAACGCATGCACATGGGGGATCAGCCCACACGTAAGAACCTCTACATGCTACTCATCTCACACATCCTCGTGGTACAACTGTGTCAAGGTATATGCGATACACTACAGACGGTAGTCCCTTAACTCTAGGTTCATATGCAATCAAAGGATAATAACAAAGTAAACTAATAATCACTGAGCAGGTAGTAAATCAGGAACTGTAAGAATCAAAATTAATGAACAATAATATGTAATAAATAAATGCAGACCGAATATAAACAATTTAATGGCAAGGTATCTTGCCTGTGGTGTTACGCCTGGTATGGTGCGATATTCTGTAAAGTTCCAGTTGCCTAATCGCCATATCTGATGGAGAAGAGTCCGAATTCACGAGAAATAGGGAAGGATGATTAGTTATGATAATGGTGATAATCAGGAGAAATTGTGGAGATTACGTATACAAATTTTCTAAAATATTTTTATGAAAATTCTTGAATATACTTTATATATATATCCCATTTGAAATTTTACATTGTTATTAATCAAATATATGTTTAGATGAATACTTAAAATCGAAATTCGTTTTTAGGCTAAACTCAAACATTTTAAAATATTATATATATATCGAAGAAAGTAGCTTTCCGTTAGTCAAAATATTTTGATAAAATAGGAAAAATAATTTTAGGGCTATTGAGTGTTTCAAAATAATCTTGGAAAATATTAATTATCAAATTTATTTAAATAAACAGAATAATACACTAATAATTTTAATAATAAAATCCTAATCATAAAAATAGTACTAATGATATAATAATAACAGTAATGATAATAATATAATAATAATAATAATAATAATAATAATAATATCAGTAATAATAATAATAATACTGATATAATAATATTAATAATAATAATAATAATTAATAATAATCACACACAGCATCTGTCTGTTCCTTAATAAAAGAAAGGAAGGAAGAAAGGGAGTTGAGAGAGAGAGAGAGAGAAATGGGAAAAGTAGAGATCGGAAGAGGGGAAAGAGAGAGTAGTCGAGAGAGAGGGGAAGAGTGGGGGCTTACATGGGGAGGTGCGGAGGAGGAGCGAGGTGTTCCATCGGCGGCTGCCGCTCGGCGCGGAGGCGGAGGCTCGTGAAGGAGACGGATGGGCGCGGTCGGCGCCGGAGGAGAAATCCGGCCAGTCCACACGGATCAGTGGCCGAAGCTCAGCTGGCATGGTGCGCCAGGAGTCGGGCACGCCGGATCTGAGCCTAGACGGGTGGTGGCGAGATCTGGACGCGTGCGTTGGCCAGAGTTCAACGGTGGGGCTGAGCGCCTTGATGTGTAGTCCGGTGGAGGACCGACCAACGAAGGCGGACGCCGGCGATGCGCAGTCACGGTGGTGAGGGTTCAATTGCTTTCCCTTCTTCTTCTTTCTTTTGTTGTGATGGGGATGGTGTTGACGGTTTTAGGGTTCCGACGATGGTGCCGATGATGGTGATGGGGTTGCTGTTGACGGTATTGGGGTTCCGGCAATGGTGTCGATGATGGTGATGGGGTTGCTGGGTTTGGGGAAGAGAGGAGGTGGAGTTGTCGTAGGTGGCGGTGATGGCGGCGGTGTGGTAGGAGTCCGGGGTGACCATAGGGGTGGCTCGGTGTCACTGGTCGTGGCAGCGGTGAGCGGCCGTGGCGGGGATGCCGGTGATGAGGTTGATGGTGATCGGGAGGTGGCCATGACGGTGCAGGTGGCGTTGAGGAGGTTGGGGAGTTCTATCCGACTTGGACAGGCTTTGGCAACAGCGAGGGAGGAGGCCGACACAGGCAGCTATGGAAATTTAGGGTTAGGGTCGGTTGTAGTGTACTGATTGTATGTGTCGGGGTGTCGTGTCCTGCGCGACAGGATGCACGCGACACGGACACAAAGATGAGAGGGTGTCCGGAGATGTCGGACATACGACAAAATTGTAATTGTAAAGGTGGATAGTGGTAAGAGATGGAGGACACGGGACACAGACACAGTGCACAATGGCTGTGGGTTGTTTATGGAATTTGCTGGAGTTTGTGGAAATTCATGGAGAAAAAAGGGCAAGTACCTCTCCTTTTATAGGAGGTGGGAATTCTATTAGGATAAGGATTAGGGAGGTTTAAATCCCAATGGATAAATTCTATATTTATTCAAATCGATTTAAAATTAATTTATCAAATCCAATTCAATATAGATAAAACTTATCTTTAATTTAAAAGCTATTTAAAATATGGTCAATAAAATCTTTTCCAATTTAAATCATAATAATTAATTAAATATTAAATCAAACAATATTTCAAATATCATTTTAATAAATAATAAAATATAATAATAATTAATTTAGAAAATTATGATAAATGTTTAAATATTTGGAATACCATTTTGCAATAAAATAATTATACTCGTTTTCGTAAAATCAAAGTGGACATGAAATAAATTTCATGTCACTTGCACACCAATAATATATTTACTTCAAATAATAGTTTTTCTAAATTACTACTTATATTACAATAAAACATAAGTTGTGGCACATCTCGATGTGACGTTTTTACAACTTTATGTAATTAAAACATTTATCACGTATTATTTTGAAACTAGAATTCTTCTATAAAATCTCCAATAAAAATGTTTTACAAAAATATGTACCTCACACATATTCGCACTCGACGAGCAATTTTGAACCGAAAACTCGCACGCGACGTACATTTACGAGAATGCGAACTTGTACGCGGCGTATAAATACGAAGTACAAGTAAATATTATTAAATACCAATTTAGAAAAAAAAATAGTAGTAGAAATTTAGGGGGCTTACAAGTACATATTATAGTCTTTTAGGTTTTGCTTCATCCACAAAATTTGAGCACAACAACGTCCTGCGACGATATACTCAGCCTCAGTTGTTGATAATACTACAGAATTTTGTTTCTTGCTAAACCAAGAGACTAAAGCTTTACCTAAAAAATGACATATACCGCCGGGTACTTTTACGATCTACTTTGTAACCAGCAAAATCAGCATCTGAGTTACCAATTAAGTCAAACGATATAGTTTTGGGATGCCATAAGCCGACAGTATAAGTTGCTTTAAGGTATCAAAATATACGCTTAACTGCGCATAGGTGTGATTCCTTAGGGTTAGCTTGATATCGTACACAAATACAAATACTAAACATAATATCATGGCGACTAGTAGTTAAATAAAGTAAACTAACGATCATACCTCAATAATTATGTTGGTCGACTGGTTTGCCACTTTCAACAATGCCAAGTCGAGTCGATGTAGCAATTGGCGTGCCAATAGGCTTTACGATGTCGAAGTCAAACTTCTTTTGTAAGTCCTTCGTGTACTTGGCTTGATTGATGAAGGTTTCCTGCGAGTGTTGTTCGATCTGAAGTCCTAGGAAGTAGTTGAGTTCTCCCATCATACTCATCTCAAACTCACTCTATATACACTTAGCAAAATCTTGACAAAAAATTTCGTCAGTAGAACCCAAAATTATGTCATCAACGTAAATCTGCACAAGTAAAATATTATCAACTGAAGTTTTGATAAATAAAGTTGTATCAACCCTTCCTTTTGAAAATCCATTTTCAAGTTAGATTTCTGAATGTTGACCTCATCAAAGGAAATATTAATAGATTCTTCAACAATCATAGATCTTTTATTAAAAATCATATATCCCTTACTCTTTGCACATAACCGAGAAATATCCCTTTGTCTTCCTTCGAGTCGAACTTATCCAAGTTATCCTTGGTGTTCAGGATAAAGCAGCGACAACTAGAAAATTTAAAACAAGAAATATTTAGAATTTTTCTAAACCATAATTCATGGGGGCTTTTCGATATAGGTCGAATTAACACCCTATTTAAAACATGACAGGTTGTACTTACAGCTTCTGCCCAAAAATATTTAGGAAGATTATGCTGGTTAAGCATGAATCTAGCCATATCGCTAAGAGTTCTATTTTTCCACTCCACAACAGCATTTTGTTGTGGAGTTCTAGGACAAGAAAAATTCATGGTAGTATCCATTATCAGCACAAAACATTTTGAAATCAGTATTGTCGAATCGCCGCCGTGATTACTTCTTGTCGAGTAATCATGAAGCCTTTTCGTTTTGTATTACAAAATACTTAAAATTCAAAAATGGTACTATTTTTATTAGATAGAAAGTAAACCCAAGTAAATCATGAGAAATCATCAACTATAACAAAAGTGTAGAGCTTACCGCCAAGACTAGCGGCTCTACTAGTACCAAACAAATCCTTATGAATCAATTGCAAGTGTCTATAAGTGCTTACAGTAATGATGGATTTAAAAAATGACCTAGTTGCTTTGTTCTTTTCACAGTCTGAACATACCATCTTTCTTGAAGGAAATTTATGGGAGTCCTTTTACCAACTTTTTAGTCGATAGCTGTGAGATAGTATCCATCTTGGCATGTCCTAGCCTCCTGTGTCATTGTCAACTTTCATCCTGATTGGCTACTAGGTACTTACCTGTTCTGTTAGTACATTCTAGAAAGAAAACATATATATTATCTTCCCTCATCCCTTCATATACGAAAATTTCAGCAGACATTTCATATATAGAACATTTGTCTTTCACAAAATTAATACCATAACCGTTATCTACCAAATGACTTATGCTCAACAGGTTATGTTTTAATTCTGTGACTAGACAAACGTCTTTTATTTCTGGGTAGGGGGACATACCAACAGTACCAATTTCTATAATATTACCTCGAAGATTATTGCCAAAGGAAACTTACCCTTCTCTCTTCATCGATAGCGTAGTGAATAAGGATGCATCACATGTATTGTGTCGTGAACATCCGCTATCGAGGATCCACTTGCTTTTAGCATAAGAATGTTGAGGGTCCACCTACAAAATGAGTATATATGTAACCTTTGGTACCCATTTCTTCAGGGGTCCAGTATAATTAGTTTTGGAAATTCAAGCAAGTACATTTGTGTCAACTAGCTTTCTAGCTCTATAGTACTGTGATATATGCTCGTGTTCACCATAGTATGTGCATGTAATTTTTTAAATAGTGTTCTTTATTTCTATGTTGATAAGCTTCTTGTGTCTTTCATGGAAACCTATATGTGAAAGCATATTTGTGAGGAATATGTCGCTTATGTGCTTTCTTTGTTTAGTCGTTTGTGATACATGCTTAGTGTTAGGACTAACCTTAGGCTGTGTAACAGGGGTGACCTGTTTACCTAATTTTATCTCTAACTTTTTGAGATCGCACAAGACTCTTCGAATTTTGTAGTCTTATCTGTGAGTCTTTGCTCAGTAACTAAGTGCCTTTTCTTCTTTATGTCATATAGCTCTTGCACTTTGACTTAGTCTCTTTCTTTTTGTTCTATAGTGAGGTTAGCCTCATGATAATCCAATATAATTTTGGTTATCTCATTTGTGTTATCGGTAGTAGACGCCCCTTTGATATCTTCTAGAAGATTATACAATCTAGAAACTTCGGTTGCATATGTCTTAATCTCCTTGCGAGACTGTTTATACTTGTCTAACATATTTTTGTGTTCATTAAATTATTCACTAAAGGCATTTTCTAACTGATCGAATATAAAATCATCATAGAGAGGGTTTTCTGAAACCTTATCGTATGCCATTAGACAGATATTTGCACTGCTGCTGGGTCTGTACTCCTCTTCTAATTCATTGGCTTCACTTTCATGCCAGATGCTAGAGTTTACGTACTTCCAATTAGTTGTAGATTTTTTGCTCGATCTTGATCGGTCGTATGGACTGCTTTTCTTCGTTAATGGACAGTCCTTTTTTATGTGCCTTGACTTTTTGCTTATGAAGCAAATAGTTTCTTCTTTGTTGCTTTCATGGATATCCTTCTTCTTTTGGTTTGATCATTCAAACATTAAGAATTTTCTGAAGTTCTTGACCAGTAGGGCATCTTCATCACCATCGAAATTTTCTTTGTCAGAATCATTACATGAGACTCTTCTGGCATGAGCTTTGAAGGTGATGGATTTTTTTAGGGGTTGCCTCTTCAAAGTCTTGTAGATCCAGCTCATGGGTCATGAGCTTTCCCATAAGTGTCTCCATTGTCATCGTGGTGAGGTCGTTTCCTTCTATGCACTACAACAAAATATGTTAACAACGACACTTATTTTACGGCACTTTTTAAATAAGTGTCGTTTATTTTCTATAATGATGACACTCTACTAAAACGTGTCATTGTAATTGACTATTTATCGTAATCTACGACATATTTTTTAAAATGTCGTACATATAAATTCGACAACACATTTTAGGACTCTTAAACATGTCGTAAATAATTATATACTAAATACGACACATTTAAAAGTGTCGTACACAATTATGTTCAAAATACAACACTTGTTTAGTGTTGTCAAAAATTTTAGTTCCCACAAATTTTTTTTCATTTTACCGCCTTTCCCAAAAGTTCGCGCTCACATGCCCGATAATTTGCTTTGGCTGCTCTTTGCACAAAGAAAATCACTTTCCTCTTTTTCAGCTGCTCTCTCCCAAAAGTGAGCGCTGCTTCTTCCTTTCTCTTTTTCGATCGGTTGCTCTTCCGATCGGTCGCTATTCGTCGACTTCGGTTTCAGCGGATTTTGGCTGCTCTTCGTCGACTTCGGTTTCCGGCGATAGAAGATTTTGGGGCTGTCGTACGCCACCATCGGTTTCCTTTTGACATCGCCGTCATCTAGGTCAGGTATCAATCCTTCATCTCCACCCCTCATTTTTTTTAGTATTTCTTTCTTGATTTATTATCTAGGGTTAAATATTAGGGATTTTGTAAGCATCAGAATAGTTTTGATCGTTATATAGGATTTTTCTTTCTTGATTAGGATTTAGATGAAGAAATCAACATCTAGGGTTTAATATTCATGTTTTGGTGCTTTTTATGAAATTTGATAATGATTAAAAAATTTATGTCCTGTTTTGGTGCTATATGTCCTGTTTGATAATGTTTTGGTGCTATATGTCCTGTTTGAAACTTCAAATGAAGTTGCAAAAGTTTTCTAGTTGATATTTACCATTTTGTTTATTTTAGGCCAAGTTATTGGCACACAACACAGAGATATCCAAGGTAAGACACAAACTTAGCTTTTTGTTTCCAGACTTTTTCCCATTCCCTATGTGTGCTCATGCCATGTGAGGTTGTCATATGGATTCATGTCCCAGTTTTCACAGCATATACTATGGTATTAACAACCTTAGATGGGACATTGGATGTTTGCATCTGATTTACTATGATATAAAAGCCAAGAAGCAAGAGATGGGACATTGGATGTTTGCATCTGATTTACTATGACTTGCATCTGATTTACTATGATGTTTGCATCTGATTTACTATGGTATTAACAACCTTAGATGGGACATTATAACTCCAGATCAATCATTTGGCCCAATCACAGTTTAGAGGTTAGTAAATCAGATGCAACAATGATCCATCCTTATAACTATGATGTTTGCATCTGATTTGTAAACTGTAGAGGCTAGTAAATCATTTGGTATCTGATTTACTAACCTCTACAGTTGATGTTTGAGAGGTTTGTAAACTGTAGAGGTTTGGCATCTGATTTACTAACCTGTTGATGCATCAACAGTTTACAAGCCTGATTTAGTAACCTGTAGAGGTTTGGCATCTGATTTACTAACCTATTGTGTGCTGTCCTCATTCTCTAATCTGATGTTTGCATCTGATTTCACTCCTGAACACCAATTGTGTGCTGTCCTCATTCTCTAATCTCCAGATTCTCCACCACCATTCCATTGATCATCTCTAGTAAAACTCATTCCAAGTTGTAATAGAAGAGCCACAGAAGCATTCCAAAGTTCTCTAAAATGTATTTAAAAGAGAATTGACACCAGTACTAATTAAAGGGGTGGCTTGACCAGTGGAGCCATGGGTACCTATAGTTGTACCATGCTATTTTCCTTCTATTTCATCTCTATCTTATTAATTTTCCTATTGTTTTTTTTACATGTTATTCAGTATTGTATTGAATGAATTCACATGAATGAATTCACATGTTAGGCAGTCACTACCATGCATGTCCATTGAGGCACTGTAACATAAAAACCATTGAGGCACTGTAACATGAAAATCATTGCATTACAGCAGCCTAGGGTCTTAAAGTTGGCTTTAGTTGTCTTCGTCAAGTCTTCTAGAATCACTTACATTGAACCTACATAAAATCATAAGAAAGCAACTGGATCATATTGGAATCTAATGTTAAAAAGTTCAGTTTTCTTTCTTTTCCTCTTTTTTTGAATTTCTTGATACTCCACATAAATACTGAGTTTACGAACATGTTTGGATGTTTGAAGTATAACTTCACTTAAAATAACTTGGTAACTTTGATCATTACACGTGTGGCATATAGGTCATAAAAACTTCAACTTTCTTATTTCAATTTTTTTAAATCCAGATACCAAGCAAGGAAAATACAACTTCAGTCCAAGAAAATACTTCAGTAGGACCTTACACCTAATTCTGTAGAACAATTACCTCAGAACTCATTTTCCAAACACACAAGTAAAAATATATAACAAATTCTGCTACATTGTACTTAAAGCACTACATCATTTTGGTATATACAATCAGGGCCAAAGATCAAGCAAGGAGTAACTGCCAAAACTCCCTTTGACCTGAGAGTTGTATAGATGGAGAGGATAGATGATAAGATTTACTCTAACAAATTGAAAACATCAATGGCATACAGAAGCCAAAGATCCAAATTATACGTTATAACATGTCAATCTAGAGTTTATGAGAGGACGGAAAAGGAAGTGAATGAAAAGGAATTATTATCTCATCATTCAAAAAGACATCGAGCACGAGTATTTATAGCCCTCTGTGCAGTCTTTGCTGAACTAGTTGAATGATGAATGGTCTCCCTGGACGAGAGAATTCCAACCATAATAGAATCCGGTATACCGATTGACAGTTCGATCCAGCTGTTACACCAGTATGCTAGTATGTAAAATCATAACTGACTAGTCTCAACCTAAGTTACCTAAAACGTTCCTTTGTTGTTTCCTAAAGCAAGGAAGAGTTTACTTCCCTGCATCTACCATCGGTTTTAGTCAACACATAGCGTACTGCGGATGATTTCCGTTGCATAGGGATGCCTATGTTGTATTTCCATATTGAAACATCACAGGTAGTAGGCTCTAAATGGGAAGGAGTCTTCCAAATCACATGTCTGATGATATTGTCATTTTCAATCTAGTAAACCGAAATATCTAAAAGTATCCGAGGGAGACACTAAGATTTAGAGAACCGAAGAATCAATTATGAAAGACCATCATCAGTATATAACTGTAATAGAGAGGAGTTTCTCTTATGTTGTGTTTAAGTATCTTCTCACCGTCTCCTCAAACTATGGAATATGGATGAAGTACAGTATGTTAGGTATCCAGAGCCACAACATCAAACTTTATCTGACCTTATGACTCCTTATCATAGTTACCACGTTACCTGAAATGCCGTATGTCCTAAATTATGGTATGGGTTAGGAAATGGTGTACACTTCTTGTATATATTTACTTGTCTATATTTTCGTTACCCTAACGGTAGCCTCAGTTGGTTCGCCAATTCGGTTCATTGTACGCTTTAAAATAATACTTGGGTCGATGTACAGTCAAGAGGTAATGGAGAAACAATTGTTATAGGAACTAGAGAGTCAGAATCCAGACAAATGCAGTACAAACTACCTCACAGTTCATAAAAATGGTATAGTTGTGGAGCCCCAAATTAAATTTGATAATAAATCTCTTTTCTTTTCCAAAAACTGTCATTCAAAGTATTATATAAAGCAAGGTTACAGTGAGATTTAAGTGAAAGATTTGGATCGCCAAATCGTGCTCTATCCGAATAGCAAAAGTACCCCGAACACAAAGACTTGTATCCTTGTACAAGGGTGTGGTTCGATGGGTGTTAGGTGTCCCAGGTAAGTACGGTCCTTACTGACAACACGTTTTTCCACCCTATTAGTTTCAGAGGATATTGTACTTAAAGAGTTAAATGAAAAATAAGGATCCATGCACCCTATGCCAAGTGGGATATATCTAGTATTATAGTTACCAAAGTTCCAAATTATCCATCTCATCAATATAGCATGACAAAATAGTAATCAATAATGCATCACAGATTCACATAAATGTTTTCACCCCTTTTGATGCAGATCATGAGTGCTCAGGGTCGGTTGGTGTATGACTCCAATTAAGATTAGAATATGCTACCATATTCTTAACTATTGTGATGATCTTACAATACTCCTAAAATCTAGTTCTCTGACTCAATAGAGCTTCGGAAGTGGTCCGGGCTTTTTTCCCCCTTAGCTGTTTATTGTCTATATATTTTTAATTGGTATTGAACAATCCCAAATGAGGTAGTACTTTTAGGTTTTTTATATTTTTAACTGTATGTAATTGTTGCTTATCTATACAATACACTAACTTTCATTTTTGGTGTCTATGATAGGTCATTTTTTTGGGATTATTGTTGTTGCGAGCATCCAACAAAGTCACTAAATTTGGTTGTTAAGGATGGATAAAACTTGGATTAATTATCCAAGGTCCTTCTAAATTTTCTTGATATTTTTTTTCCTTTTAAGCTATCAAATATATGAATGATTAATAAATCGTAAAAAAAAATTTCTTCTATTTGTAGGTCTAGTGATGAGTACTTAGAAGGAGTGAAGAGATTTATAGCAAATGCTAAGGAGTATGCTAGGAATCCCGAAAGGATCGTATGTCCTTGTAAAGATTGTAAAGTTGAAAAGTCACAAAAAAATGATGTAGTATATGATCACTTGGTCCGAATTGGTTGTGACATGCACTTTTTCTTAAAATACAGAGATATGACAAGCTTTCTCAGGTTGGCATCCGCTAATAAAATTCTGCCAATTCTCTTGTTAAGCTTTCTCATGCTCCATGTCCGACTCCATTTAATGGAAGATTCAGGTAATTAAATTATTAATATTTACGTTTAACTTGAGTCCATTCTATAATATTTATAAAGCGGGCTGTTGAATAATACATTCTTTCATATTGAGTATATGTACATCTGTGGTAATCAGTTAATCTTTCTTGCTTATTGTTTCAGGTGAGTACCAATAGGTTGCTAAGTTCTTGACCGATAAAACTTTTTTCTATGGTAATGTCGAAAATGCGACTGAAGTTGTTTTAGGTACGACAAAATTTTCATCCTCCTTATTTTGATATGCAATTTGAACTGTTACATATATATTGGTTATTAACCTTTTTACTATATAATTTGCTGAATAAAGTCTGGGAAGGTTGTTACCTGCATATTGAAATGAGTCTGGGAAGGCTGTTAGCTGCATATTGAAATGAGTCTGGGAAGGCTGTTACCTGCATAATTTTTTAATAATTTGCTGGGAAGGCTGGGAAGGCTGTTACCTGCATATTGAAATGAGTCTGGGAAGGCTGTTACCTGCATATTGAAATGAGTCTGGGAAGGCTGTTACCTGCATAAAACTTTAATACATGAAATTACAAGTGCACTTTCAGAACAATACATGCCCAATTGCATAGCATACACACTTTATTGTCTTGCCATCATATTACACTGCATATCCATGTCATTACAACTGCTGCATTTCAAATTAGGACAACTGCCTTCATTAAACATTCCTTGCATTCGCTAGATGCATAGCCCATCACTTGCCTACATGTCCCATGTTAGATCCATCATAATGGGTCGAGCAGTGATGCACACTCTGCTTAGCTTTGGCTTACACTAGTACATCCATTTACATGCCTTTGCATACTGTTTTCCCTCTTCCTTTTACTGCAATATAATGTACTGCATTAGGACCTGTACTAAACTTCAATTAACTATTGTCATTAGCCTATTGCAATGCCACTTGAGCAATTGCCCTGCATTTAGCCACTGGCCTTGCATTTACTGCAAATGTCTGCACTCCAATTGACATCCTGCACATCATCATTGCATCACCTGTCAAACATCCCACTGCATATAGAGATTTGCCTTGCATCTTCAACTCCATGCCCCTTTGTAATGGTTCAGTAGGCAGCAAGTGTTGTCCCAGATATGATGGGTTCAGTAGGCAGCAAACTTTTCCCAATTGCTTTTCAGCACGAGGAGGGATGTTTTGGAAAGGAGGGTACGAATGGGTTCAGTAGGCAGCAAACTTTCTTGCTTATTGTTTCAGGGGCTCAAGGCATAAACTTCCTGCATTTGATACATGCTAGTATCCAAGCATTGTATGCCTGAAATGACCAAATGCATTCACTTCCTGCATTTGATATATTCCACTGCATTCATACAAATTACATTGAAGTATCCTACACCCGTCCATACATTACTGATACAACTTGGTATCAGAACATGTGTATTGAACTGTAGGCACTATCCATCAAGCATCAATTGGTTTGTAATGGATGAATTCACATTCTAAATTCTCTAGATGCATAGCCATCAGTCAAACTTGAAATCTACAAACCTCCACCCTCATCAAAATAATTTAAGAGGCAAAGGACCACTGCTAACAGTAGAGAGCATTTTCCATACATGAATAGAAGAATACAACAAACAACAGGGGCTCAAGGCATAAAGGATCCTTTGCTCCATGACCCCATACCAGAGATCACATGGTGAAGAAGTGAACAACAAAGATATCTGCTCTTTCATACATGAATGCATAGAGCAGATATCTTGTGTAATGCAGTCATAGGTGCAGCTACCAAGGGTTATCTGGTGCTTGTTGGTCTTTAAGTAAGGCATTTCTCAGTTTTAGGAATATGGCTCAACTGATGAGATGATCTATTGATCATGACTGGATACATGTATATAGAGAGGGTGAATCCCTCACTTTTGGTTCTATCCAAAGTGGGGTTAAGACTACAGACTAATGAAGAGAGGAGGTTAAATACAAAAGAGATACATTGGTGCTCTCTTACAAGTCTTAAGAAGGTGCCCTCTTACAAGTCTTAAGAATTTGTTCCAAATGGTTAACTTCAAAGTTTGCTTCTGTGTGCGTTAAGCTTGATTGTGGTAATTTGCTAGATAGCCCTAAGTAAATCTCTATCATATAAACCTTTTGCTATTTTGCTAAAACAAGTTTATGCTTTCGCAATTTGCATTATGTTTGCTGAAGCGTATTTGATACTCTAAACCTTCACAAGCCCTTACGGCTTACAGACTAAGGAAGTTTAGAAATTTTTTGAGACCATACTTGAGGAAAGGTTCAAATTTGAAGATGGTTTTGCACAATTTACACAGTTTGATGTTGCAATTGATACCAGGCTTGGTCTCTGATATTGGATGAGAAATTTCAGTATAGACAGAGAGCCAATGTTGCAACTGATGAGATGATCTATTGATCATGACTGGATACATGTATATAGAGAGGGTGAATCCCTCACTTTTGGTTCTATCCAAAGTGGGGTTAAGACTACAGACTAATGAAGAGAGGAGGTTAAATACAAAAGAGATACATTGGTGCTCTCTTACAAGTCTTAAGAAGGTGCTCTCTTACAAGTCTTAAGAATTTGTTCCAAATGGTTAACTTCAAAGTTTGCTTCTGTGTGCGTTAAGCTTGATTGTGGTAATTTGCTAGATAGCCCTAAGTAAATCTCTATCATTTAAACCTTTTGCTATTTTGCTAAAACAAGTTTATGCTTTCGAAATTTGCATTATGTTTGCTGAAGCGTATTTGGTACTCTAAACCTTCACAAGCCCTTACGGCTTACAGACTAAGGAAGTTTAGAAATTTTTTGAGACCATACTTGAGGAAAGGTTCAAATTTGAAGATGGTTTTGCACAATTTACACAGTTTGATGTTGCAATTGATACTAGGCTTGGTCTCTGATATTGGATGAGAAATTTCAGTATAGACAGAGAGCCAATGTTGCAACTGATGAGATGATCTATTGATCATGACTGGATACATGTATATAGAGAGGGTGAATCCCTCACTTTTGGTTCTATCCAAAGTGGGGTTAAGACTACAGACTAATGAAGAGAGGAGGTTAAATACAAAAGAGATACATTGGTGCTCTCTTACAAGTCTTAAGAAGGTGCTCTCTTACAAGTCTTAAGAATTTGTTCCAAATGGTTAACTTCAAAGTTTGCTTCTGTGTGCGTTAAGCTTGATTGTGGTAATTTGCTAGATAGCCCTAAGTAAATCTCTATCATATAAACCTTTTGCTATTTTGCTAAAACAAGTTTATGCTTTCGCAATTTGCATTATGTTTGCTGAAGCGTATTTGATACTCTAAACCTTCACAAGCCCTTACGGCTTACAGACTAAGGAAGTTTAGAAATTTTTGAGACCATACTTGATGAAAGGTTCAAATTTGAAGATGGTTTTGCACAATTTACACAGTTTGATGTTGCAATTGATACCAGGCTTGGTCTCTGATATTGGATGAGAAATTTCAGTATAGACAGAGCCAAACTGGAAAGCCTTAGCTCTATGCCTTCAACAATGAGATTTCAAAATCTGATTCTTTCTCTACTACTTCCCGACGAATGGCCGATAGGAACGAATTGCAACAAATAGTCATATTTTTACGAAGAACTGTCAAAGCTGGTTAGAAGAAAGAGAAGTTGTGTAATAGATTCTCATCTTTGATATCTGCTCTTTCAGCTACATGATATCTGCTCTTTCATATGCATTATTTGATATATGCTCTTTTAGCTACATGATATCTGCTCTTTCATATGCATTATTTGATATGAAAGTCTAAATATTAATTCTCATCTTTTTTTGTGTACAGATTGATCGATGCGTTCGGATTAGGTTCAAGTTTGATGCTAGAAAGAGTCGGATGCTAACTCTAAAAGGAATCATATCTATTATGTAATAGACTTTGTTATGTAATAGACTTGTTTGTGAAGGGAGAACATTACTTTTATTGTGACTTTGTATGAATTTGAGATATTTTAATATATATATATATATATTATTGTTGGCACGTTAAAGTTTTATTATTTGTGAAATTGCTTTTGGTTAATTATATGAAATAAATATACAAATAAAATCAATTTATATACATGTCGTTGAAGTGAGTTAGATGACACATATAAGGTGTCGTGACATCAATGTGAAAAATATCTATAACATTAAGATGACACAAGTAGACTGTCGTGAAATACGCATTAAACGACATTCAAAAAGTGTTGTTAAGAAACTGTTACATGACATTTTTTTCGTGTTGTTAAAAGTTAAAAAAATTATGACGACACTTATAAGTTGCCATTGAATCACATTAAGACGGCACTAGTATGATGCCCTGAAATAAGCATTACACGACATCTAGAAAGTGTCATCATAAATTTGATACATGACACTTCTGATGTGTCGTGGAAAGTAAAAGAACTTTTTATGACACCCCCTCTAGACCGCACTTAAAAAGTGCCATGAAAAGTAATTAACGACACTTTTCGAGTGTTGTTAAAACACTTTTTTGTTGTAGTGATGATAGCAGTGGCCTTCGGGTTACAATTCTTGGTTAGAGCCTGTAGTACCTTCCTAATCTTCTCATGGTTGTTGTAATCATTTCCAAGAGATTGTAGAGGATTACTAATATTAAGGAAACAAGTAAACATCTGTGTTATTGACTCACCGGATTTCATCTTGAATGCCTCGTATTCTTGTATCAATATACTGATTTTGAATTCCTTCACTTGGGAAGTCCCTTAATGAGTTGCCTCAAGAAGTTTCCAAATGTTATTGGATGTGGCACAAGTGGATACGTGATTAAACTCGATTTTGTCATTTGCTCAGAATAGTGCATTGATGGCTTGTCCATCTAGACTAGCTTGTGTCTTCTCATGTTCAGTATTTTTGTCATGGGGCTTGTCTACTAATACACCATCAATCAATATTTTAGGCGGTTTCTTGTAACCGTTCATAACTATCGACCAAAGATCGAAGTCCAGTAATTTAAGAAAGAAACTCATCCCTGTTTTCCAATATGTGTAATTCATTCCATTAAATAATGGAGGTCTATTTATGGATTATCCTTTACCGTCGAATATAGATTAACGACTACTATATATATACTCTCTATGTGGTTATCTATAGGTACTCTGATACCAATTGTAGGACCGTTGAGCACCTCTAGGGGTGAATAGAGTGTGTGTGTGTGCAACGGAATAAATATCACCAATTAAAAATTTATGAACTATGGTAGGTAAGAGCAAATAAAATAACAGTAAATGAGTTGAAGTAAAAGTAAAAGTTAAGAAAATCAAACTCAGTTATACAGCGATATATACTGGTTTTTCTTATGGAGGACTAATCTAGTCTTGAGCACTCTTGCTCGATGTTAATCCGCTATGACACAAACTTTAACTGAGTGCTTGCAACTCTTACAACACCGTCCTTGGGGATAAGTGCACGACCAACGTCAACAACATTGTGCTTGGCGACGAGTGCATGACTGACTCCAGAAGGCGACTAAAAATAGAACATTTTCTGAATTTAGCCTCCGATACAACTCTTCAAAACCATACTCTAGATTAAACATAAACTGTACTGGCTTGGCTAAGAGTAGTATAGGCTAGATTTCATTGTGTAGCTCATAGAACATACTTTAAAGGAATAGAGAAGAGAATAAATGAGTGAATGAGTGATTTTAAAATGTAAAAGTTCCTCTCTATTTATAGTATTTTGTAGACTGAATTCGGGCAGAGTTCGGATGTAGAAATCTCGCATTCGAACGTTGTATTCAGATATCAAGGGAATTCAAAAATCTGTTGAAACCACCCTGACCGAACTCGGGCCAATTTATGGCTGAGTTCTGCCTGAATTCTGACAGAACTGTTTGGGCCAAATAGTGGGTTTTGGGCTATTTTTGAATGTGGACTTTGGAAAGAAATGTGGATTGGTTGGCTATATTTTTGTAGACTGAGATTATCTAAGCTAGTACCGATCTTGATCACATATTTTTGCTAGACTCAATAAAAATAAAATTACAGAAGAAATATATAAAATTCTCGATCATGATTCTATTGCTTTTGGTTCTTGATGATGTTGAGACGTTTGTAGCTTATAGCAGTAGTAGGTTTTTGAAACCTATAAACCTGTAGCTGTATATATATTTTGCGTATCGACCAAAGTTGACGTTGATTATCAAAATCAGTTATGATCATGACCAATAGGCCAACACAGTCTCCATGATTCAGATAAATGGCTACAGTGCGCATCTGCTTTGCTATTGTAAGTCACTGGATATTCTTTCAACTATATCCATAAGAACTTTCAAAGGATCTTCTAGAAATTTAAGGAAGTTCCAAGTTGATCGCGATAGAAAAAAGTGCAGGTATCTGTCCTTGAAGTGAAAGTATCAATTTTGAAAATAAAACGATCGATTAGGAAAAAAATGACTGTAGATAAGAGAAGTATAAATTTTCTAATCCCTATTTCATGGATATACTTTGAATCAAAATTAACTCAAGATTAACATATGGATAATTGAATCAAGAATTATTTTGAAAATAATTCCTTATGGCAAAAGGGGAAGTAAATAAGAAATTTGGACTTAATGATATGATGATAAAGTTTAGAGAGGGCAGAAATGATAACTTAAATAAACTATCAAGGCCAAGGCTTGAATTCTAGGAAGTAGTAATTTACCAAACAAATAGTCTACCCACCTTTGTTCCTACCATCATGTCAAAGCGCAATAGTCTATCCTTCTATAAAAATTCCTTAAGCTATCTAATAGGATTTAGAATTCAATAAATTCCTACCTAAATCAGATAGCCTATGTAGCAACCTTAACTACCCAGTAGTCAATTGAATAAGGAATTCCTATTTCATGCTTAATCCAAGTCATTCTCCTAAAATCAAATCAATTCTAATTGTGAATGTGCCGTTCCTAATCGCAAGCTCGCAGTAGTATAACTAATATGGGTACTACCATGAACTTGCACAATTTTGCGAAAACATACCTGTATGGACCACCATAAAAATTTGTCACGACCCACACCCGCTTTTTGGATACGATTATATAGCCAAGTCTAGCCTATGCCGCAGCATCGGCAGTAGTACGCTGTCTAGACCTCAATATTAATCTCAAAACCAAACAATAATATTTTATCTATTTGCTCATTCACAATAACTATTTTATTTACAATCCAATAATACATCAAAATGACATTCGGGAACAAACCCGCTAAATAATTAAATGTAAGAAGCATCTAATCTATCTAGAATCTAAGATCGGCCTCCATGATGCTCTACCTCCCGAGAAAGGTCCAAAGTGCATAAGACGACAAGTCATCTACAACGATCCAGTCAGAAAAGGAGCAAAGTATAACCCTATTACAATAATATAATTTAATACAAATAAGCTTAACAAGTAGAGAAATAATAGAAAATAAATGAAACATATATATGAACTGGAAACAATAAGCATGTACAAGAAACCACCAGCAAGAATATGTGTGAACAAGACAACTAGCAATGAGCATGTACAAGTAAAAAAAAAAAGTGTGTTTGAAATATCTTTCGGCATATGAACGGCTGGGCTAATACGATATATCATATAGAAGGCTATCCATAATAAAAAGGTATAAATAACCCATACGTGAGGTGTATGACTTAGATATCCACAATAACATTCATTGGGGTTTGTTTACATACCTACTTAGCATTTTTCCTCTCAACTCACTAAACAATCAGTAAACGAGCAATGATATAACAAGTCCTATGTGTCTCAACAGGATATCAATTGAATAACACAATGATGAATATCAATTATAATGTACTAGAAACATAAAGCAATAGTGTACTTGCCTTTTATCGGAAGATTGCAATCGCATCTAAATCACCCCTATAATTTAATAAAAATAATTAGAATAAACTTCTAGAAAATTTCCTAATCAATTACTAATTTCTAACCAATAATTATTCTGACTAATAATTCACTAATAATTATTAACTAATACTATATAATCATTAACTATTACATATACTAATTAATAACCAAAGTTCTCTCCTAGCCTATTACTATGCTAGTCAACCCAGCCCAAACTCTGGCTCAGTCTCTTGGGCTCAGCCCAAGAACTCAGCCCATCTGAAAACTTTTTATTTTCTTCTATCTTTTTTTCTTTCTATCAGGCTTTAGCCCGCAGGCACACTCTTCACTCGGCCTAGCCTCCTTTCACTTCACTCTATTCTCTCTTACTATCTCCGACGCTTTCCTAAAAAAACAGAAGAGGAAGAAGAAAAAGAAAAATAGTAGCTTACCTAAGGGTTGGGGCTCTCGATGGAGGAATATCGGCCGATCGCTGGTGGTGAGGCGAGGAGGAAGAAGGAAGTTGCATGCTCACCGTGGCTGCCAGCATGATGACACGGCTGTCCGAGGTCGACAGAGGCACATGACTGCAACCAGAGAGGAGGCGTGGAGACGATCGGCCGTAGTGGTGGTCAAGGAGGCTTCGGTCGCTAGTGGGGAAGCTGATAGGGGTTATATCTAGTGGTGGAGGAAGGTTGAGGAGAGGCTTGGGTCAGTGATGATGCTAGTCGTGGGTTAGGGAAGAGCAGTGCCTACAAAAGTGACGACGACTCCGGTGAGGCGTGGGGCTGTCATGGTGGTGGACCTCGATGGTGGATGGCCGGCAACACAATAGCATCGACCAAGATGGCCGGATCTTGAGGTACCGTAATCGTGGAAGCGTCCACGTGAGCTGTCACTGGGAGGAGAGATAGATCGGCGACTCCAGCCGGTGGCGGGCGGCTAGTACCTACGAATTTGGCTCGATGATGGTCAGGGAAGAGGCGGTGGATCTTGGACGGGGTCTCACGGCAAGGTGTGGTGGTCGTCGGTGGCTCGAATGGGGACTCGACGGTAGAAGTCGGGTGGCAATGACGAGAGTTTCATATTCGTTCGGCCCTGGTCGAGGACACGGTCAACGACAGCAGATGGTGGTGGACACAGTAAAGACACGGCAATGGTCATAACAGAAATTAGGGTTAGGGTTAGATTTTGGGTTTGCTGTAGTGTGTCAGGGTATCCAGCGGACATAGGGATGCAAGAAAAGATTGTGTCTGGTGTGTCGGCTACAAAGGATGAATGTATTGTTAATTGGATATAGTGGAAAGACACCCGAGGTCGAATACGGGGCGAGCACAGCTGACAAGGTAGTTGTGGATGTTAGATACAGACACACATAAACAATTTGGTTGTGTTGTGGTTGAGAATTTATGGCAAAAACAAAGGAAAAGCTCCCCTATATAGGGTGAAGGTTTGCTAGATTGATAAGGATTGGGAATCTAAAAAAAAATCTTTCCGTAAATTTAAATCAATCAAGCAATCATAGATTGATCAAATCTAATCCATTAATTGATCACAATAAAGATTTACAAGTAATATTTAATATTTCAAATACTATTAAAAATAGATTTTATAAATTTAAATCTTGATAATAAATTAAAAAATTTAATATATATATATATATATATATATATATATATATATATATATATATATATATATATATATATATATATATATATATATATATATATTGACAAATCCCTTTGTGAATTAAAATACCTTTATAGAATTAGAATTTTATTTTCTAACTCTGAAAATATCTAAAACTAAAAATAAAATAAATAAAAATTTAAAATTTTGGGAATTGGCTGACATTGTGCATGTCGTCGATGAACCACAGCTCCCCCTTAACTTTGTAGATGGAGATGTGTCTGTCTCAGATTGAGTTTGCTGCATACATTGATCTCAACCTTGTTTTCGAACTGCTGAAACTGATGTCCCTCAATGAAGCTTTGGCAAACCATTTGTCATCAAAATCGAACCCGTGAAACAACCCCCCTCGTGGAGACCGACCAGCTGTCATAGGATTGACAGACTGACCCTCACTATTTAAAGCAAAACCATTCGTTGCTTTGTCTCGAAAAACTGAATCCTTTGTATCCCTCAAATCATCTCGAAGGCCTCTCAAGACAAGTTTTCGATGATTCATAAACTCCTACCAACTACCCCTGTACACCTCAGTGGATGGCAAACACGTCCCAAGACAAGTTCTATCCGAAGACCTTCCAAGACAACTTCTATCTGATGTATGTCGCATCCATGCACACCTTAACAGCTTAAGCATGTACATGCCACAACATGTATCTCCTCGAGCCAGCTGTTGAAAATCCTTCACAAGCATCGAATATTTGTCTCTAGATAAAGTACGACAACCATAATCCAGACTCCTTATAACCTCCGTTCCCAAATTTTCTATTATTTTTAATTTTCTGATTTTGTTTAGAAATTATTATTATTTTGGTAATTATCTAAGAGGGATGTCATTTTAGTAAAGAGAAATGACTTTTGGTAATTAGAGGAAGAATGGCAATTTAGTCATTTGTGAAGAGGGAGTGGCAAGTTTAGTAAATACCTAGTCATTCCTAGGTGGTAACTTTCTAGACTTAATTAGTTAGACATATGTTTAACTAACACGTGCTATTAATTAATTAACATGCGTTCTTTAGTTAGTTGTAACTAACCAATTCTAGACTATTCCTAGCCCATGTGATTCTTAGGCTTATGGCTTGGGACCAAGCCAATAAATACACCTAATTATTGTTAGTGCTAATCACTTCTACTCATCCACATAACCATCATGTTTGTGTCATGTTGTATCGGTGTGTCCACCACATTTTTTTACATTCTAGCTATTACAATACATTCTCGTATCCAATTACAGGACAATGACACCACCCATTCTCGTGTCCAGAAACACCTTGATACAATACAGACCATACCCACACACAAATATGTGTCCTAACTCATTGTTCATAGGACATAGGACACAATCAAGAGTCCACAAACACTAACATCAGAACCCTAACCCTAATTGTTGCTCCCCGACGACCGCTGCGTCCGATCGATCTCCGCCAGAGCATCGCCCCCCACCACCACCGGGGTAGACACCAAGAGCCGCTGATCGGCGCTGCTGTGGTCTATCACCACCAAATTTGCAGCCATCTCCTCCTCGAGTGTGTCGCCAGTCACCGGATCTACAGCCTAGTTCCTCCGTCGACGTTTACAGTCCTTGAGGCCACTGTCTTCCTCCAGCCACTGTCGTGAGTCAAATGACTCTACAGTGCTGTACCACCATCGTTGGCTCCATCTAGAACTGCTCCTCCCAACCACCTTGCCATCACCACCTCTCCCTCCTTTCCATTAGCCACCGCCTCTTGAGCTGCTTCCAGGCCGACCGGATCTGACCGCTCTCTAGATCCGCGTGGATCTTCGCAGCACCTCCAAGCTGGGCATCTCTCGAGCTCGCTGGAGATCAACATCGCCTGGCCATCTACCAAGCGTATGACCGCTTCCTTCCAGAGAAAGCTCCACCTCCGCGCCAAGCTTCGAAGACCAGTGAGCTCTCTTCCTCCTTCATCTGCTTCTTCTTCTGATTCCTCTTTTTTTATTTTTTCCTTTAGTCCTTCTTTAGGGTTTATTTGGGGACGGATGAGTGTGAATGTGAGGGGAGAGAGGGATGACTATTTGAGAAAGGGGAGGGTTAGTGAGTGAACGGGCCGGGTCTGCTCAATGGGCTAGCGAGCCAAGGGCCAAGAAGTAAAAAAAGGAAAAAAAAAAGGGTTTAATGTTGAGACTGGTTGGGGGTTCAAGTATGTGGGGTGGACCACTTATGTCTTAGGTTGAATTGTTAAATTTCTGGCTTCTATTTTAGGTGGGCTTTCGGTTTTTATATTCTAGTTGATACATAAATGAGGCTGGGTTTTTGGTTATAGGTTTTTGTGTATAAATGGGTCGAAGAGCAGTTAAGGTTTCTACCCAATGGACTTTGGACCTATGATTAACAATGGATACATGGGAATATTGGGCCAACGTGTCACACTCTGATTCTGTCTCAAATATGTTATTTAATTTCTCTGCGTACTCTATTAGATGTTGTGTTTCGGATAACCGTATGATCATGCCTGGAAGACGTCGTACGAACCTAATTTACAATCGCATAAGGCATAATCATACGGTTATCCGAAACACAACATCTAATAGAGTATGCGAGAAATTAAATAACATATTTGAGACAGAAGAAACTTTTATTTTATTGATAATAGACATCATTTACAAGACTCTATTACGATCCTTGCCGTACGGGCTTACAACATGACTCGATTACAAAATGAATGCCGATGAGATAGTCGTTCCATATATTAGATCCCCATTTACAAGCAAAACATTCAAAAGACCTTCTATCATGGGGAGTCGAGGCATCCTTCTTCTGGACTGAATGTAGAGTTTTCAAAGGATCAAAACAAGCCTTTAGCACACGAACGAAGCTTCAATATGACTAGCGTCGCCTTGAGTTAAGTGGCACGCCCTTCTTGGTTCGGGGTACCTGTGGATAGTGATGATCAGTGCATTACACTTGCACTGGTGCGTGGCAAATTAAGTTCTACGCTCTCATTTGGTTAAAAAAATTATATGACTTAATTTGTGATCCTTCTAGCCATCCAAATGAATTTCAGACAAGCATATGATAGGTAAAATGTAAATTACGCTAGAACTTACCTACGGCAGGGCATGTCGTATAATGTGAGACTTATTATGTTCTTCTCTGTCAATTGTTATCATTTACTAGCATATCGTGTGCAATTTTATAGGTGATGATCACTGATATACCGTATTTCCCTACATAACCTGTGCTAACATTCCGCACAGCTATACCGTGTTTTTACCTAGGCTGAATCGATCTTGTAGCCTCGAGGTGCCGTTCGAGGAAACTTTTACCTTGTGCACAAGTTGTCCATGACCGTCCTAGACTAAACTTAGTTACTCAAGCATGGTCTACAACATGAGAACTTATTCATTTTTATCTTGTCCCGCCTTGTCATGGCATCATTTGACCAATGAGTCTATCTTTTGTTTAACATAGCAAGCATGTAAAAGTTTTATGGCATATCAGATCTATAGCAAGTGTACGTGATGAATCATGCAACAGTTTATTAAAAGTAAGCATCTGTGACCTTTGCATAACCAACTAGCATTCTATTAAATAATCTAGGATTCAAGAGGGTCAAGGGAAAGAAGGGTCAGCCACTCACTTAGATTGTTTGATTGAGGTGAGAGACCCGTTGGTTGTGCTATATGGTGCCTATGCGACAACCTAAAATTGCATAAGCAACTGATTAGAACACTGTCACGACCCACACCCACTTTTCGGATACGAGACGTGTCCAAGTCCAGCCTACGCTGCAGTGTCGGCGGTAGAACGCTGTTTAGTACATAAACAAGTCACAGAATCTAACAAGACAGTCTAGATCTCATCCACAGAAATATGACACAATCAACTGAATATAGAATGAATAAAATGAAATATCAAGCTCCTCATGAATCCAGGTCACGTCCGGTGGACACAAATCTACTACCAGTAGACGGAATAAAATAGTACATGAAATGGAAATAACTGAGTCAAACTACTAATCATCAAAGTACCCTCGTCTGCAGTGGCACCGTGGTCCAATGATAGCTCAAACCTGCTCGCGTGCACCTGGCTCAATACTCGGCTGAACCTGAAGAGATCATCAGGTCCTAAGAGGACTAGCAAGATACATAATATACAAGCATTTCTAACAGTTTAACATGCAGAAAAGAAATCCAGGATATAAAAAGGAAAAGCTAAACAATCACGAGACATGAATGTATGAACAACTACGTATAAATGAACTGCTGGAAAACAAGTAAACAAGAGATCAAAGGAATGCCAACCTTCGCCCCGAATGTTGACTCGCAGGTCAGTTTCAAGACAAGTCACCCTCGTCCCGTGTGTAGACTCGCAGGTGCAACGGACAACCCTCACCCCTTATGTGGACTAACAGGTTGTAAACAATCAAAGTAAGGAAAATAGCAATTCAATCTATAACGTGATCATCCTACGATACAACTCAAACCAGTACAAGTGGAAAGCAAGTCCGATAAAGCTACAAGGCTAACTGTGAGTAATGATGAAGCACATGTCAGCAAAAAACTGAATAATGAAAGCAGATAAGCATGTAGATAAAGCTGTAACGAAAGGCAAGGTATACTTGCCTGTGGTCCTGAGCTGTTGTACGGGTTACAATCCGTATTGATATCCAAACTGGAGTCACACTGTCCTATTTAATAAGACATGTTAAATTGAATAATTGAAATAAACAATGTATTCTGCATGCTCTAGGTCAAAAGTCAACCCAAAGTCAACTCTCTAGTCAGCTTAGGTCAAGGTCAAACCTAGGGTTGGTCAACTAGGTTATTGGTCAACCCTCTAGGTCAACTTATAGTAAAGCTGAATCCTAAGCCAATCCCAAAAACCACAACCACATATATTAAGGTAAAACACATATATATATCTATATGGAGCATACCACTTAGTGACTACAACCCATCCCCTCAACTACTATTAACTATCCTTGCATACATATATACATATCTACTTAGACTATGTAATATGGTAATAAAACATCTAACCAACACCCTTGTCCTTCTACCCCTTAGTCTGATGTTCAAGAATACTCTCCCCTGCCTACCAACTTCCCTGTATACTACATCCAACCTTTACCTGTACACCTTCTTGCCCATGAAACTGTGACTAACCCAATCATTGTTTACTCATATGTACCCTTTTACATGTTGTACTTGCACACAAGGATTTATACCCAACTAGTGTTTATGAGAATCACCCAAGGCTGTACTCTTATGTACAGGATTTTCCTATTGCTGCCACTAACCTGCTACTTGAACCCGAGCCCCTAAACACTCAGTTAACTGATGCCTAGGGTACTAACTCCCTATTCTATCGCTCCCCATATAGCAACCTGTTGTTGCAGGACTGCAAAGTCCCCCAAACCTGCTTCACCCTTTACTTTCTACTGCACACTAGAGTACCATTCCTCCCCTAGTGTAGTGATGTCCTTCCCCCTATATCTGCTTCACTCCTACAGGTTACCCCAACTAACTTTTACCACATAACAGAAATCCCCTGGTATACACCTGTACAGCTGCAACCCAATATCAATACAAGTGATATACCTCCTGTACACTGACATACATCTAGGTTCAGAGGGCCAATCTATGCCTTAGATGCAACCAGTGCATTAATTACACCAACTGAAGTATCAGGCACCCTCTAGTACACCTTGGTGTCACTATCCTACATCTGTCCTTACCTTCCCTGCCTCAGTTGTCGAATGATACACACCCACTAGTACAGGCTTTGCCACCCATTCCCCTGTCCCTGAACTTTCAGGTTGAGGCAAGTAGACTACCCCTGCTATCAACAGGTCCCTACATCATACCTGTCTTATCTACTATACACATTGCCTGTTCACTTTCTAACCCAATAATTAACATACACATATAGGCCTCTCCTATATATATTCATTAGTATAGGATACACACTGTAGTATCAGAAATTAGTACACGACCCACTCTACTCTTCTTCACACACATACATCACATGGTGATACACATGTGCCTATCCCTATACTATTGACCTGTGTTTACAGGAAATCAACCTAGTCCTCTCATTCCGTCCTGCTGCTACTATAGTTCCCAACTGATACATAATGTAAGTTCCACATCTAATCAAAAGACTGATACATTTAAAGGTCTGAATATAGGCTATATGTAAGGGCTGATACTTCAAGAATAGTGTGAACTGAAATCAATATCCCAAGCTGCACCAAGATGGGATGTAACTGATCTATTGGCCATACCCTACTCGAACCAGTACACTACATCTCACCTCTGGACATAAGTTCCAAGGGGACTGGTCTTTAGCATAGTCAAAACTGGACAGAACACACAGCCAATATGACTGAACTACAAGGCTGTACCAGCTGCTAGGATTTAGATGAAAACTAGACTAATCAAAATAATGGAGGACTGATCACATTTAGATGTGTATATGAACTGACACTCTAAGTGTCCTAGTTACATGAACCAATTGGACTTGGGTATCAAGGAGACAAGATGTTTATCTGAGCATGAAATGGACTGATATCAAGTAATATTGGACTGAAATGTGATGGACTGCACAGTTGTATATGTTGTTATGAATATTAAAATAAGTAAGGGAGTTGATCCCTAAACAAGGTTTGATACAAAGTAAAATGGGGGGGAGGGGGACTGATATCTATTTGAACTCGAGCCACAACCACACTGGATGTTTGGCCTATGGTTTGGACACTACTGCTACAAACATATAGGTATCCCATTGCAGGACACTCCACTATGACTGATACTCTAAGGGTTTGACATTTATTTTAGGGGCTGATCATAAAGCAACTGAACGAGAGATATGGAATGCCCAGGTAACCCTCTAAAGTGGACAGAACATATATATGTTGGGGACTGATAATTAGGACAGGGATTGTGTGATGCAGGACATTAATGTGGGATGCATAGGACATTTGTTCTTAGTCTGAATCATGTCCAAAATAGACTGAAATGAGCCCAAAGAGATACAAGTACACTCTGGTACAGGGAGTCCTAAGGGCTGCTAAGTTTGTGGCATCAAAACCTATAGTCTACTGTACCTATCCTCATATCAACCTACAAGTCATATTGGTGCCAAGGCTGCCACAAAACTGATATGGCATTTGAATCACATATTTGATTGATGATGGCTTAATGGAGTATCGGAAGTAGAAAGAGGGAATCCTAAGTTCATTCAAGGATACATTGGTTATCTAATACCCACTTCATACACCAATAAAGCAACCATGAATTCCTAAACAAGGAGATAGCTATGACAAGTACAAAATATAGGAGGGGAATGTGAACAAACTACAACCTCACAGACTGACCTTGATCACCAATCTTGACATCATTTCTCAAGCTCATAGATCTATATTGAACTTCTGTAGCCTATATGTACTTCCACTTCAAAGAGAGAGAGCTATAGGACTAAACAGTAGCACAAGATACTTGCAGTTCTTGTAATACTTCTGAAAATGGCAGAACATAATATAATGAGGACTGAACTTCGAAAAGGAAAAGGTTGCTAATGTCCTAATGGCTGAACCTATCAATGTGGGTTGACACTCTCGAATTAATCCCTCCCATGTTCAGTTCAGAACATTGATTTCTCAGAGACTTCTCTAATGATGCTAACTGGCACAATGTGAAGGAGTTGGTGACGTAAAACTTGGTACATCAATATAATCTGACACCAACCCAAGGCAATATACTAAGATCCTGACAGGTACTGGGTTTCCCTCCTTTACAACCTGAACCTGCACATGGACTGTGCAAGGCTATGATAGGAACCCCCTGTGTGAGCACCCTGAATTTCGGGTTGATTTTTTTTATTTATTTTATTTTCTGATTGATTGGTAAATAATTTATTCTGTTATTTTTCCTTGAGTGTGCATTGCCGTGCCTTTGATATTTGGAGTGTCAGGGATGTTCAACTCTGGAAATCTTCTTCACAAGTTTTGGAGTGGACATGATTACCTTCATGACGGTATATAGTGTCCCACTCAAACTTGTTCCCTTGTGCTCTTTTTGCTTCGCTGAACTTCGGATCGATTTAGACCAATTGATTATTAATTATTTTTCCCACTCTTTTCCTTGATCATTATTAGCATGTTACCGTGACTTTTAATTTGGGAGCGCAAGACCAGTCAGTTTCTTGAAACCAACTTCTCATTGATGATCTACTCGAGATGCTCGTCACCCATGACCTTCGTGTCCCACTCAGACACGCCATCTTGTGCTCCATTTGTTTCGCACAACTTTCCTGACACGTGACCCAATTTTATTTTATCCCACGGTGTCACATTCAATTTCTAACTTGATTTGTGGGTCCCCTGTCGACCAAAACATGTCAGCCCCAATTATGGACATGGCCCACATTGAGCCTACTACCCGTCCGCCACTTGTGTCTCATTTATTGGAATCCCTATGTGCTACTTATTCACTCATGATCATCAACGTCTATTTTTAATTCAATTATTGCATAATGTCCGGTTTTGGATCCAATCCGGCTCCACTGAACCCAACCCCAGCTTTATTTTTTTCCTCTCTCATGACGCCCTCATAATTCTTGCCCAAAAATATCAAGTACTCATTTTACCTATTTTTAAATATTTAATGGGAAATTTTCCATTGATTTAATTCCCATAGGAATGACCTATTTTTTCTACAAACTAATTCTAGCCTTTAGATCCTCCAAATTAATCCCATCCATTATTTTCCCTACATTCACTTTTTCTCCAACACCCCATGCACAGCCGGCCCTAAAACTCATGGCACAACTTTTTCTCTCTCTCTCCCTCTCACATTTGATATTATCATCTTCTCTCTCTTCCTATTAATTATTCCTATACAACTAAACTCTAACAACACACAACCACAACAACAAAAACAACACCAGCAACTTCATGAAACCCGACCCCTGGCCGAGCACCACCTCACCTCTCCCGACCACCGACGGCCGTCCACCACCCTCCTCCAGCCGTCGGCCACCCACAGTGAACAACCCGATCTCCTCCTCCTCCTTCTTCTCAAAGCCACCACCATCATCTCCTCAACCTATCACAACCGCCACCACCTTCACACCATGACCGTACCCCACCACCTTCATCCAAGCTAAACCACCACAACCGACACCACCCATCCGTGCCACCTCCGCTCGCCACCTCGCCGTCATGCCGCCGCTGTGTTCGCCGTACCGCCGCACCGCCGCGCACGTGCTGGCGCAACACAACAGCAGCGGCAGCAGCATGCCAAGGCGCACGCGCGCGTGCGGGCGTGGCCGTCGCCGCCGCCGGCCGCCATGGCTCCGACGACCCCGTCGTGGGTGGCCCCCCCTCGGGTGCACCCTAGACTGCCTTCCCCTGACGGCCACCATCCTCCGGGACGTGCCGTCGAGGCGATTCGTGCGTTTTGTACGATGTCCCGTCGTGACCCGCGCAGAATCGAGTTCATTTTGGCGCTCCGTCGCAGCGACTTCGCGCGCATTTTTTCAGAAATTCGACCGTTGGATCGGCGATTTCTTCGCTCCGTCACAATCTCGGTATATCCACCTTCACTCATGTCAATTTTCGTCCGTTAATTTTATCGTTTGATACATCAAAACCGGCCACCAAGTTGACTGTTTAAATTGTATTAAATTTGGACAGTTTCGCGGGGCCAACTTCGTCAGCTTGTATCTCCTCCACCGCAGCTCCTTTTGGCGTGCTACCAGTTCCTGTGCGAAGCTGGTATAACCCTCTTACTACCCCTCCAGTTTTGTTTCATTGTGAGCTTGTTTGATTGGTTGAATTCGACGCCAAATTTGGCCGTCCGAATTCGTAATTTCCAACTTGTAAAATTCCATTTTTGTACACGGGACTCCAGATTTCATTTTTGACACCACCATTAGACTTGTGGCGTCGTTCTGGCATGTTTTCATATATAATTTGTTAGTTTTGGAGAACGTGGGCCCTGGCACGTTTTTCGGTGCAAAATGGGTCCCACATTCTGGGTCAATGGGACTTTTTGATGTCGGCTCATCGGAATCTAATTCCGGATATACCGTTGAGTTCGTATCATCATTCTGGACTCGTTGACATATAATTTGCTAGGTTTTGGTGGACATTGGGTCCGGCACGCATTTCGGTGCAAGACGGATACCAATATCCGGGTCAACGGGTCATTTTGAGATCGGCTCATGGGAATCCAATTTCGAAGATACCGTTGAGTTCGTATCATCATTCTGGACTCGTTGACAGGTAGTTTGCTGAGTTTTGAGAACTTTGGCTCCGGCACGTATTTCCGTGCAAACCGGAATTCCAAGTTCTGGTCAACGGACCAAATTGAGATCGGGTCAACGGAATCCAATTCTGGAGATACCGTTGGGTTCGTATCGTTATTCTAGTTTCGTGGACATATAATTTGTTATATTTTATTGACTAGTTTTCTTGCACGTTTTTTGGTGCAAAACGGCTCCGACACGGACACCATTTGACCCGAAATTACCTTTTTGCCCTTGTGTCCAAATTGGACCGATGGGTAGGCTATCCTAGCTGATTTGACCATTCTGGACACGTTGGCGATGTTTATTTTATCGTCCGGCAATGTTTGTTGATAGTTTCTCTGAGTTTAGCCCTTTTATCATTAATTAATAATTAATTCTTATAATGTTCGTATTTCGAGGTTAGTACAACGAAACTGAGCTCAGTCAATTCCAGTGATCTCACATCACTGAAATTAACAAAATGAATACGTGGATCACTATAATAAGATTATCAACCTTACCGATAATCTTCTTATCTCGATTTGCGTGTCGCAAGTTTCGACGTACAAATAACGAAGTACACTTTATATTAGACTAGAATTAACCCTGTTGACCAGAGTTGACCAGTTGACCTAAAGTCAACTGTAAGTCAAAACTTGACCTAGTTTGACTAGATTATTGACCAGAGTTGACCTAGAGTTGATTTGACTTAGAAGAACCTAGGATAAAATAGATTGTTTGTGGATTCATTTAATATAACTTGAACACCTTGTAACCTGTGTTACTTTAAATAGGACTTTGTGGCTTCAGTTGGACCCCCCTATACTTATCAGCTGTTCAGGTTATCAGGCGAGTACATTCTCTGATCATTTTATATCTTGCTTAGAATTATTTCTTGTATTAAATTACTTTACTTGTACTGTCACGTTGGTCACACGGATTGGTACTATACGGATCCCCACTTGAGATGTTATCCTTAGGGAGCATCAGGGTACTACATGTTCTGTGCATTTCACTAACATGTCATATCACTATGCTTCACAGGTTCTTCGATCACTTGTGACATATACTCTTATGATTACAGAGTCTCCTAGAATCCCCATTTTTGGGACTACTATGTACCACCCTTCGGGGGCTATCACCTTTCGGAGGCTTATCACCTTTCGGAGGCTACCACCCTTCGGGGGCTTATCACCTTTCGGAGGCTTACCACCCTTCGGGGGCTGTTACATAGAATCATAACATAACCTGATTGGATCCTTGTGTATTGATTGGGGGTACGGGGGAGTAGAAATAGACATATGAATACTATCCAAGTAGTGTAGCATCAGAATCTCTTCCATAGTGTAGCATCAGAATCTCCTATGCCATTTACATGTCTATATTGTACTCTGACTCACTAGCCACTGTTAGTCTTTATTTATAGTAGATATTTCTATTACAGCTCTCTTTCTGTTTATATACTGTATTTTTTTCAGTACTTGTATCTTACTTTACTGCATGATTATATTTTCTAACCTGCTATGAACTATTGAGATGTATTGTGCTCGCTCCTGTCCTGACTGGACCTGTTGATAAATTTTACAGATGGCCTGGGATTGCCTGCTAGCCTAGAGGAGACACAGTAGAGGTTGTTTAGATAGTTATTTCATTTTGTCTGGAGTTGTATTTACTTTGTGGATTACTGTATTTGAGTTTTGAGATGTATTTCTGGGTTTATGTATCTTAGACACTTAGACTTCTATCTCCTGTATCTCTTTTGGATTTCATATTTTATCTATCTTTATCATGCTCTACCTTAGATATGATTGAGACTGTATCTGCTATGTCATCCCCATTCGGGGAGTATAAACTGCTTAGCATTATTTTGTTAGATGATGTGACCTAGGACAGCGTTCTACCGTCGACACTGCGGCGTAGGCTGGGCGTTGTTACGTTCTCGTGCCCTTACTCTAGGGTACGGGTCGTGACACATTTTTAGTGGTAGCCCATGCAGGTCAAGTTTGTGTAGTGGTATTCGAACTAGAGTACCACTACAGCCTGCAGTAGGATTATGATATATTATGAAAATACTCAATCACAGTTAGGATCCCTTGAGAGATTCCTGGGACGACCTTTGAGAATCTTATTTAATTTCGATTTGAAAACTCTTTTTTTTTTGATTTGATTTATCTTTACTTTCTGTTGTTGAATTTGATTTTGATGGATTATTATTGAATTTGAGTTTGTATTTATTGATTTTGATGAAGATTGTAGAATTTTGAATCTTGATGTTAGCAGTAGCATCCGAGTTTGTAGTTATATGATTTGAAGAATTTTGTTCATTTTTGAATTTTGATGTTCGTTGATAAATTTGATTTTTTTCGGTATTCATTGTTGATTTAATTTAATTTTTGGCAAGATGAAATTATATGGGCTAGGTCATCTAAGTTATGGAAATCTAGTCTTCTAAAGTCACATTAGCTAGCATGGTGAGGACATACAGTCTGACTTTGGATATATTTCTCGGGTGTGGGAATTTAAGGTTTTCGCAGCCAAGCTAGCGGCATCGCGAAAATGTTAAATACCATGATTCTAGAGGTATGTGCATAAGTCGAGGACTCTGTGATTATCGTAGCCTTGCTAACTAGTATGACGAGGATTTAGAGTACCATGACCTTGGATAGACGCATATGATTATCAAATTGTGCCTTAAATATTTTGAACATGTTTTCTCTACTTTTGTTTCAGTCCTTCAAAAAAAGGGGAATTATTACTTGTTGTTTTGTTTTGCTTAGGAATAGGTAGCTATTTTTATAAACCTTTGTGTAACTTCTTTCTATGAATTTCTTCTTAATACAATGAATCAATGATTTTGCTAGACTTATTTTGGATTTGATATTTTAGCTCTAAGTTTCAAAATGGTTCTTCTTTAAACAGATAAGCAAAACAGATTTTATCGTTATTTCTTTCTTGCTATTATTCTTGTATTAATAATAATAAAACTGTCTTGGCTACGTCAATCACCTGCTTTGCAATCGTGGTAGTAATTTAAATGTTAGTCTTAACGTAGAATTAATTTTAAATTGGGACATGAGAATGCATATGAATATATATATATATATATATATATATATATATATATATATATATATATATATATATATATATATAATATATATAGCAGACACTTTGCCGGTACATATGCATGCTACGCTTGATTTCCAACCTATCTAAATAAATATTAATTTATTGTTGATGTTAATTTCCAAACCCCAATATTTCTGGTTTTCTGCTTTTTCCAGTTTAAAGTCGTAGTTCAAATATAAATTTTATGTTATTAGTTTTTTCTACATAACTGCACATGTATAATATCTACAGGGTTTCAATTTTTAGAGAAATTGGTTAAGCTATGTTAAAATTGTAAAATCTGAGACTGTGTGCAAATTAACCCTTGATACGAGATTTCGAATGTTAGTTCAAATTGTTGTTCTATTTTTATGTAATATTTAGAGCTGTGTACATTGTTGTAAGTAGGGATATTATGTTAGATTTCATATTCTTACATGTTAGTTTGTGATAAACATTGAGTTGGTTTTGATGTTGAATTTCTCCAAAATCCTGAAAACTGAATACATGTTAATATTTTTTTTACATTGATTTCCATGTTTAGTTCAATTTCAGATTTAATATGTAACATTGAACTGTATGCGTAGATAAATGTATTGATAGTATGTTAGGGTTTCATTTATATCATGTTAGGATGTATTGGGAGCGTTGAGATTGGTTGTGATGTTTCAAAACCCTAAAATTGGAGACTGCATTATGTTAATATTGCACTGGTTTAAATGTTAGCTTATTTTCAGATTTTGTATGGAAATGCTGAACTAAACTTGGATTTAACCTTTCAATACTAAGCTGTAACCAAACCCTTCCCCTCTATGTTATGATTATATGTCTATATATATATATATATATATATATATATATATATATATATATATATATATATATATAGAGAGAGAGAGAGAGAGAGAGAGCTTAGGCATACATGTTATAATATATATAGATACATAACTAAGTCTCTACCTTTTTATATATATATATATATATATGGTTAGCCATGCATGTTATGATTAAATAGGTTGCGTATTGTAGATTGTTTAACCAATATGCCATGAGTAGTGTAACTTGATAGCTGTTGTTTTGGAACCCAATTTCTCATATACAATATCATATGTATTCATGTACACACACGCCTACTATCTAACCATATGAACATGTCCCCACACACATAATGTTAGCTTTTTCCTCTCTAATGCTCTCTATATTATATATTGTGATTGGATTTCAATGTAATCGACTTTCGTTAATTTAAACTTGTGATTTTGATTTTCTTGGGATAGTACCCCTTTTAGATGATTGGTGGTTACCTTTCTTTATTTTTGATGAGTACCAGTTTTCACATAGGATGGTAGACTGTCTTACAGTTTTGATGATTTGATATTTCTGCATCTTTTCTCGTTTAGCACCCTAGATTGCTTGTGTGTTTTGATACCCGATGACCGTTTTGGTTAGTATGACTAGTATACCTAGATGAGACTTCACTGTCACCGTATGCCATGACCCTGTATGCCGTCCTTTTTTTTTGATGGTATGATTTGTTAAGTTCTGGGACTTTGATTGTGGGGGTTTGACCTAGAGGGAGTATGGACATTTTAATTTCGAGGGCAAAATTTTTATAAGGTGGATAGGATGTGAGTACCCTGAATTTCGGGTTGATTTTTTTTTTTTTCTGATTGATTGGTTTTGATAAATAATTTATTCTGTTATTTTTCCTTAAGTGTGCTTTGCCATGCCTTTGATATTTGGAGTGTCAGGGATGTTCAACTCTGGAAATCTTCTTCACGAGTTTTGGAGTGGACAGGATTACCTTCATGACGGTATATAGTGTCCCACTCAAACTTGTTCCCTTGTGCTCTTTTTGCTTCGCTAAACTTCGGGTCGATTTAGACCAATTGATTATTAATTATTTTTCCCACTCTTTTTCTTGATCATTATTAGCACGTTACCGTGACTTTTAATTTGGGAGCGCAAGACCAGTCAGTTTCTTGAAACCAATTTCTTATTGATGATCTACTCGAGACGCTCGTCACCCATGACCTTCGTGTCTCACTCAGACACGCCATCTTGTGCTCCATTTGTTTCGCACAACTTTCCTGACACGTGACCCGATTTTATTTCTCCCCACGGTGTCACATTCATTTTCCAACTTGATTTGTGGGTCCCCTGTCGACCAAAACATGTTAGCCCCAATTATGGACATGGCCCACATTGAGCCTACTACCCGTCCGCCACTTGTGTCTCATTTATTGGAATCCCCATGTGCTACTTATTCACTCATGATCATCAACGTCTATTTTTAATTCAATTATTGCATAATGTCCGGTTTTGGATCCAATCCGGCTCCACTGAACCCAACCCCAGCTTCATTTTTTTCCTCTCTCATGACGCCCTCATAATTCTTGCCCAAAAATATCTAGTACTCATTTTACCTATTTTTAAATATTTAATGGGAAATTTTCTATTGATTTAATTCCCATAGGAATGACCTATTTTTCCTACAAACTAATTCTAGCCTTTAGATCCTCCAAATTAATCCCATCCACTATTTTTCCTACATTCACTTTTTTCCCAACACCCCATGCACAGCCGGCCCTAAAACTCATGGCACAACATTTTCTCTCTCTCCCTCTCACATTTGATATTATCATCTTCTCTCTCTTCCTATTAATTATTCCTATACAACTAAACTCTAACAACACACAACCACAACAACAAAAACAACACCAGCAACTTCATGAAACCCGACCCCTGGCCGAGCACCACCTCACCTCTCCCAACCACCGACGACCGTCCACCACCCTCCTCCAGCCGTCGGCCACCCACTGTGCATAACCCGATCTCCTCCTCCTCCTCCTTCTTCTCAAAGTCACCACCATCATCTCCTCCACCTAGCACAACCGCCACCACCTTCACACCATGACCGCACCCCACCACCTTCATCCAAGCTAAACCACCACAACCGACACCACCCATCCGTGCCACCTTCGCTCGCCACCTCGCCGCCGCGCCGCCGCTGTGTTCGCTGTACCGTCGCGCGTGCGCTGGCACAACACAGCAGCAGCGGCAGCAGCATGCCATGGCGCACGCGCGCGTGCGGGCGTGGCCGCCGCCGCCGGCGGCCGCCATGGCTCCGGTGACCCCGTCGTGGGTGGCCTCCCCTCGGGTGCACTCTAGGCTGCCTTCCCCTGACGGCCACCGTCCTTCGGGACGCGCCGTCGAGGCGATTCGTGCGTTTTGCACGACGTCCCGTCGTGACGCGCGCGGAATCGAGTTCATTTTGGCGCTCCATTGCAACGACTTTGCGCACTTTTTTTTAGAAATTCGACCGTTGGATCGGTGATTTCTTCGCTCCGTCACAATCTCGGTATATCCACCTTCACTCATGTCAATTTTCGTCCGTTAATTTTATCGTTTGATACATCAAAACCGGCCACCAAGTTGACCGTTTAAATTGTATTAAATTTGGACAGTTTTGCGGGGCCAACTTCGTCAGCTTGTATCTCCTCCACCGCAGCTCCTTTTGGCATGCTACCAGTTCCTGTACGAAGCTGGTATAACCCTCTTACTACCCCTCCAGTTTCGTTTCATTGTGAGCTTGTTTGTTTGGTTGAATTTGATGCCAAAGTTGGCTGTCCGAATTCATAATTTCCAACTTGTAAAATTCTATTTTTGAATACGGGACTCCAGATTTCATTTCTGACACCACCATTAGACTTGTGGCGTCGTTCTGGCATGTTTTCATATAAAATTTGTTAGTTTTGGAGAACGTGGGCCCTGGCACATTTTTCGGTGCAAAGTGGGTTCCACATTCTGGGTCAACGGGACTTTTTGACGCCGGCTCATCAGAATCCAATTCTGGATAAACCGTTGAGTTCTTATCGTCATTCTGGACTCGTTGACTTATAATTTGCTAGGTTTTGGTGGACATTGGGTCCGGCACGTATTTCGGTGCAAGACGGATACCAATATCCGGGTCAACGGTCATTTTGAGATCGGCTCATCGGAATCCAATTCCGGAGATACCGTTGAGTTCGTATCATCATTCTGGACTCGTTGACAGGTAGTTTACTGAGTTTTGAGAACTTTGGCTCCGGCATGCATTTCCGTGCAAACCGGAATTCTAAGTTCTGGTCAACGGACCAAATTGAGATCGGGTCAACGAAATCCAATTCTGGAGATACCGTTGGGTTCGTATCGTTATTCTGGTTTTGTGGACATATCATTTGTTATATTTTATTGACTAGTTTTCTTGCACATTTTTTGGTGCAAAACGGCTCCGACACGGACACCGTTTTGACCCGAAATTACCTTTTTGCCCTTGTGTCCAAATTGGACCGATGGATAGGTTATCCTGGCTGATTTGACCATTCTGGACACTTTGGCGATGTTTATTTCATCGTCCGACAATATTTGTTGATAGTTTCTCTGAGTTTAGCCCTTTTTATAATTAATTAATAATTAATTCTTATAATGTTCGTATTTCGGGATTAGTACAACGAAACTGAGCTCAGTCAATTCCAGTGATCTCACATCGCTGAAATTGACAAGATGAACACGTGGATCACTATAATAAGATTATCAACCTTACCGATAATCTTCTTATTGTTGGTCCAATGATTGTATCATATTTTTGAATATGGTTAATATGTTAAGTTTAGCATTTCATTATCACTAATCTTCATACTATCGCTATAGCATTTCTACTTATACTTATATCTTTGGTGATATGTGCCTATTGGTTTACATATTAGTGATATGAGCTTATCTATCTTAAACTTACTTGGGTTGCCAAAATCAAAACTATGTTTTTGATTGTGGTCATTCAATTAAGTTTAATCATTATGATATCACTAACATTTATGCTATCACCTTAGCACTTATACTTAAACTTTGCATAGTCCTAATGTGCTTTAACTTATCATACTTGCTACTATGTATATTGCTTTGTTCGTCTAACATGTACATGCAGAAAAGCAATAAACAAGATCAATGTGGACATATGCAATGAAGAAATCATGGTGGGCCAAAGACGACGGATCCCACAAGATTTCTCTGAACCACCCGACGACATCTCTGGAGCCACGCACCGGGGGTTCCGCTGCCCGGTCAGCGGACGGGGGTCGAGGGGGCAGCGCCCCTCGTCGGGGGTTTGGGGGCGAAGCCCCCGAAAGGTATTCAGTTTTTACAAACTGGATATCTTTGGACAGCTGCCGACAAGGGAAAAGCCAGCACCTTTCAAAGGAAGAAGCCAAGCCATGCCATCATCATTTCAAGACTCTGAAGAAGCCTGCACCTGTCTAAGTATATCTGGAGTCTGTAATGAGTCTTAGGAATAATTGTAAACACAAGAAATGGATGGCAAAATCGAAAGCTAGGGCAGAAATAAGCCCAGGATCATTTTTGGTGGATAAGCGGCATACCGACGGTATACCGGAGTATACCGACGGTATACCGGTTTTTGTTCACAGAAAGTTTCTGTTTACAAAACCGGCATACCGACGGCATACCGGATCATACCGACGGTATACCGCTTCCGAAACGTTGAAATTCCAACGGTCGGATTTCCAGCAATTAATGATCCCAACGGCTCTATTTCTAGCCATTGCAATTCCAGACCGGTATACCGCCGGTATACCGGATCATACCGGCGGTATGCCGGTTCGTGACTGAAAAGTTGCCTTTGGCTTCTTTTCAAGCTTTGGTTATAAATAGCCTTGAACCCCTTCATTCAAGGTTGATGCTTTGAGCCTAAAAATTTTTAAACCACCAAAGCTTATCCACATACAACTCTACAAAGCCTTCATTTGCCATCTACAAATTGTGTTAGAGTTATTGAGTTGAAAAGTGAGATCTTCATCCTATTGTATAAGGAGATCAAAACCTATTGTGAAAGGTTGAAGTTGGAGAGTCTTCGTATCCAAACTCTCGGTTGAAGTTGGGGAGTCTTCGTATCCAAACTCTCGGTTGAAGTCGGAGAGCCCTTCGGATTAAAGCTCTTGTGTAAGAAGTTGGCGAGTTCTTCGGATCCAAACTCGTGTGTAACTATTTGCTCAAATAGTGGATTAAAGCCGGAGAGAGTTCCGGGACTGGATTGCCTCTTAGGAGGATACCAGGATATATCGGGTGTCGGTATTGTGTTTGCTTCTTCTCTTGCACTTATATTTTTAAATTGCTAATTAGCTTGTGCTAAGTGCTTGATTAGTTAGCTTGACCCTATTCACCCCCCCTCTAGGGTTCCTACAATTGGTATCAGAGCGAGGACTCTATTGTTAGGCTTAACATCCTTAGAGTAGATCCTTGTTATTTTTCTATGGCATCGTATTCTACTTCCTCCTCCGATAAAGAGGGTTTTACTTCTAGTAGCATAGACAATCATGTTTCTTCTAAATGCAAGAAATGCTCTAAGTGGAAAGCCATGGCTAAACAATCCTTAGAGATTCTTGACAACCTTCATTCTACAAATGAAGAATTTTCTGAAAAGGTTGTTCATTTAGAAGAAGCTAATGAGTTTTTGAGAAATGAAAACAATGTTTTATTATCTAGACTTGATTCTCAAAACTCATCATGTGTTTCTTTAAAGAGTTTGAATGAGGCTTTAATTTTGAAAATCAAATCTCTTTCCTCATCAATAGAAGATCTTAAGAGGCAAACTCATGAGCTAAATCATTTGCATGATTCTTCTATTGACACTTTAAAGAAACAAAATGATGCTTTTATCTCTAGAATTGCTTTATTTGAAAAAGAGAATAATATTTTAATTGCTAAATTTGATTCTCTTACTTGCATACATGATGATTTGCTATTAGAACATGATATTCTTAAAACCAAATCTTCTCATGCTCACTCTAGAGATATTCATCATTCTAGTATGTCACATGTTCATAATCATACTCATTCCGATACATGTGCACACACTAGTATTAGGTGCTTCTATTGCTCTCGCATTGGACACATGAGCTTCACTTGTCCTATTCGTAGGAGTTTTTCTACCAATGCTAGAGTAAATAGTATGTGGGTCCCTAAAGCTAATAAATGTGGATCCAAGTTTATTTGGATACCAAAGTCTTCATCTAATATTATAGGTGAAGCTTCCTGTATCGGGACATAGCACCGAGGAGCGTGTTGGTGGTTGCAAAGCTCAAAGGTCATCTTCCAAGCAATTGCACCAACACAAGCGTGGCCACTAGAGCCACTTTGGTAACATGCTAAACGATTCTTTTTAAATTGTTTATATTTGTAGAATCTAGCATGTTTCTCTTGATGTCTTGCTACTAGCTCACATTGATGTCCTTTAGTTGTCTCTTGTATAAATCAATGTGAGATTTAATACTAGCATGCTTAGTTAATTTTCTTATTTATTCTTTTATCTAGCATGACTAGTTACTCGGCTTAAATGATTAGTTCACACTATGTAGTTTATCACTCATTTTCTATTAAGTGTGACACATTTGATTTATGCATGCTTATTATTCTTGATCTCTATTTTATGAAGCATGCATATCACTCTAGTCCATAGGAGCTTGTTTTTTTATTTAAGTTAATATGATTTTAACTCTCCGTCTTTAAAGTTTTTGAAATAGTTACTTCCTGCCGGTTTGTTTTTAGTATGTAACATTTACTTTAAATCGGTATTTGTGAATATTTATGTTTAGCACAAGCTTCTTATCACTTGACAAGTATTCCCTTATACTTCTATTTTAATCTTGTGCTTACATAATATATTCATTATTGATTCTCATACTTTATCTTGATTATCTTCTTGAGAATCAATTATGTCTTTGCCTAATGAAGGTATTTTTTACTTGCTTTTGAATTTGTGATAGTTTTTCAAATATTCATTAAGGATACATGACTATATTCATTAAATTTCTATTTACATGTAGATCATGTATTTCTTATATTTATATATTTTTTGTATAAATATCTTTATGTGGGCATATGATTTAAGCTAAAGTTTTATATTGACTTGAAGAATATTTAAATATACTTTTTACCTTCAAACTTGTGCTTATCTCATACCTTAGCTATTGATTCCTTTGACCATATTTATTCTTCTTGAATCAATTAGCTTCTTCCTTAAAGTCTTCTTTTGATGATATCTTCTTGACTTTTTGGTTGGCATTATGGATACATGTTCTTAATTGGTTTTTGATCTTTTCATGTATGCCTATTCGTGATATATATAGTTTCATATATATTAGTGATTCCTAACTTTTGATATTTATTTGTTTTATACCTTTAAGTTAGGATGTTAAGAGAGAATATTTGTTTATGCCTTGCACTTGACTATTTATGGAAGTTCTTTTAAGAATTACATGGTTTTGTGTTTTGTCTTGTTTTTATATTTACCTCCATTTTTAGTGCACATTTTCAAATCAATATCTTCTATATATTTACTATGGTGCACTATGAAAGCTCTTTGAAAAATGTACTTCTTGATATCTTTAGCATTTAGCTTTCTTGATCTTAATGATCTTTCTTTGCTCATTCCTTGGGTTTATACTTCTTTGCTCTTTGAAAAATGTACTTCTTGAAGAGTATTTATATATATATATATATATATATATATATATATATATATATATATATATATAGTGATATATATATATATAGAGGTATATATATATATATGAGGTATATATATATATATATATAAGAAGATAGAAGGAGATGTAGAAGAATAAGAAACGGCCACAGCAGCAGCAGCATGCTGCAGTAACAGCAGCAGCAGCACCCTGGCAGCAGCTGCTGCCAGGTTTGAATCCCCCCCTGGCTTTAAGCATATAGAACCCCCCCTCCCTTTATCTATATATATAAATGTATATATATATATATATATATATATATATATATATATATATATATATATATATATATATATATATATATATATATATATATATATATTATATGGATAGATTCATAGAGAAGAGTAGAAGAAGTTTATGGAATTCAAAGTTAGAAAAGAATTAGAAGTTAGAAGAAAAGATTGAAAGAAGTTAGAAGATTAGGAAGAAGGCTAGAATAGAAATTAGGGGAAAATCGAGTTAGAGGGCGAAACGGAGCCCGGAGTATCGGAATGAGTTGAAACTTGGCGTGGGACAAGAATACGTGATTTAGATTTTGCGGGTAGGCTTCCGGATGGAAATCGAGGTTGTAGGGCGCCGGTATCGCGCCGTACCATTGTGTATCTTGAAATATTCAAGATACCGGCAATGGGCCGTAACATGGACTAGATGTCCATTTTACTTAGGTATCTTGGTAGGTAATATATGTATAGGCTAGTACCTTACTACCCTAGGGAGCTCGGGTCAGAATACCAAGCGTAGGTAGGCTAACTTGATAGTTGCCTAAGCTAGAATTTTACCCTTTTTAAGGATAAAATAGGATATTGGCCTACGGCCAAGATATGAGTTTCGAAGTCCAAGATGGACTTGGATATGGGTTGTAGAGGTTGGTAATAGTTAGAAATAGTCGCTTAGACCTAGTCTTGGCCCCGGTGACCACGGTTGACTTTTTTGACCAAAAGTCAACTATGGGTCAACGCTTTACCCAAATTAGTCCCAATTTCTATTAGACTTGTATAGTTGACCAAAAGTCAACTATTAGTCACCATTGACCTAGGTTTGACCAGGGTTGACCTAGAGTTGACCAGAGTTGACCAGGGTTGACCGGTTGACCAAAAGTCAACTGTAGGACAACTCTTGACCCCGTTTGACTTTCTTCGACTTGTTTTGACCCGTGATGACTGGTATGACCTAGAATTGACTTGGTTAGGCTTAGATCGACTTGATATAACTTGATTTGACCTAGATTGACTTGACAGGACTTAGTGTGACTCAGTGAGACCTAGTTTAACCTAGATTGTATATCATTCATTGTAAATCATTCCTAAACTTGTTTAAACCTAAATTAACTTACAGTATCTCATATTTAGGTCTTCTGATACCGCTCTGAGCATTGATATATCCTACAGCTCAGGATAGCAGGCGAGTACATTCACTGATAGTTTTCATTATCTTGATATTTGCTATATCCGATTCAGTCGTAGTGTCTTACTTGATTCTCAGACACGATAGTTCACGGACTAGTATTGTCGGATTCCTGTCATGAGATGTCATTCCTGGATTTCTTAGGATATTGGTACTTGTTTAGTCTTGATTATCGTACTTGTATTGACGCCGATTCCTGAAGCGGACTTGCTCCCCTCTTTGGGAATCCTGCGTCATGACGTGCTATGTCCGGATCCGTATACTATTCGGGGAATGGGGAATATTATAGATTGTGTGATCAATATCCACCTTGAGTTACTACTTGTATCATAGCTATACCCTCACCTCACGATGGGTATAGCCTGACCTGTGCTACTACTTGCTCCATAGCTTACCATCCCGGCCGGGCCGAGTCCACGTACTTGTAGCCGGTCGGCTGGAAGCCTGATTCTTGACCCATACCGATCACATTAGGCTATAATGTTCAAGGCATATTTTATATTTACTTTTTTTGTCATATATCCTGTTCTGTTCTACATTCAGTACTTTCTCACCATGCATGATATACAGTTACTCACATGCTCTATATGCCTTTACATTGTACCTTGATTGGAGACTAAGTTCTGCTCGGGAGAAAAGTTACAACCCCGGTCCTTGTTTGGTTTAAAGGTTGTAACTCGGCTTCCGAACGGTTCCCAAGTCTTCATATATCTTTGTCTTGTAGTTCATTATACTGTCTCTTATAGAACTTGTCAATTCACATGGAACTGCTGTTAGTGTTTGTACTTGCTTATTTTCCTGACAGGATACCGTTATGATATATTACAGATGATTCTGATGCGGACTGCTCGACCTATTATGGGCTCGAGTTAGATGGAGTAGCCTTGGATCGTGGCCTTATAGTAGAGCCACTAGATTTTGTACTTCCAGAGTAGTGTAGGTTAGCTAGGTTTGGCTGGACTACGATCCAGCTAGCTTATTAGACTATAGTTTCTATATTCTATTTTGATACCCTGTAATGTTGTATATATCTGGCTTGTATTAGACTGTGGACTTATTACTCTTTCATCTATCATATGTCTTTCCTTCTGAGCTATCTACCTTAGTTTTATTCTGTGATTGAGACTGTATTGTTATGTCACCTCTATTCGGAGAGTATATACTGTACATGTACATTTAAACTGTTAGTCTAGGTATTTACAGACGTTATATACAGCGTTCTACCGCCGATACTGCGGCGTAGGCTGGACGTACCCACGTGCTCGTGCCCCTCATAAGGGTGCAGGTCGTGACATATTTTTATGGTGGCCCATGCCGGTCCTGTGTCGCAATTAGTACGATCTCGTAATGGTGCTCGACTTAGAGTACTAATTACGAGCCTGCAATTAGGATGTAGGACCTAGAACATGATAGGAGTTTCTCAATCACACCTAGGAAATTTCTGATCTTTTGATTATCATGATTATTCACCTTGTATTAAATTAATTGTCCTTCTTTGATAATCTACTCATGTGCCATATTGATCTCTTTGTTTCAATTCGTCTCCAGGATGACGAAGACGCACCCGTAGGCCACTGGATCGAGTAGTTTGCCTGAGAGATCTGATCAGGCAGAGGAGGAGGTTCACGAGACTGCCCCCAGTGATTCTACTATTCTAGAGACCCAGGAAGTTGCACAGGGAGGTCTACCACCTCCACCCCAGAGGGTTTCAGTCGTCGTTCCGGAGTTACTGTCGCCACCACCACCGATACCGACGGATACACATCATATGTTCCTTCTCCTTCAGCAGATGATGGAGACACAGCGGGCCCAGGCAGAGGCGCCGTAGCGCCAGTCGAAGGCGTCACACCGTCAGATCGAGATGCTAAGGCAGAGTATGGAGAACTCGCATCAGCTTGCCCTGGCAGCAGTAGAGAGAGTAGCACCGGGTACGGTGCAGGGCCCTACTGGCCAGCAGCCGTACCAGCAGCAGTCCAGGCCGGAGATAGTATTAGACTTCAGGAAGATGAGCTCTAGGGACTTCACAGGCACAGAGGGCATCCTTTATGCAGATGACTGGCTAGAGGATGTACAGTGGAGCATGGAGCTGGCAGAGCTTCCTAGAGCACTTTGGGTTTCGGTCGCAGCCAGCCGATTCTTTGACATTGTGCTGACATAGTACCGCACGGATCCTCGTGCGTCGGTGAGAGGGCTGACTTGGGAGAACTTTCGGAGGCTCTTCAAGGAGAAGTTCTTCTCGGACGTGGCTCTTACAGCATTGGAGGGCCAGTTCGTAGGTCTAGTTCAGGGAAACTCGTCGGTGGACGAGTATACAGCTGAGTTCTTCCGCCTTAGCAGGTTTGCTTCCGATATGATCCAGGATGAGGGGCAGAAGGCTCGTAAGTTCCGCAGGGGACTTATTCATGCAGTGCGTATCCGCACTTTGGGTCGTCGTGACGCGACGTTCGATCAGATATTGATGGACGCGCAGATCGCAGAGGAGGACTTCGGCCTCAGGCCGAAGAGGAGCAGAGATGCTATGGGGGCGAGTTCCAGTGCGGGACCGGCCAAGGGCCCCCACATTCAGCAGCAGCAGCAGCAGAGGCCGTTTCAGCAGCAGCCTCTGTTGCAGATTCAGCAGGCACCGGCACGTGCCCAGCAGCATCAGGGTCAGGGCCAGAGGCAGACCCAGTAGTGTGCTTTCTGCGGAAAGACAGGGCACAACAGAGACGTATGCCGGAGGAGGTTAGGCGCTTGCCTATTCTGCGGAGGGACCGACCACTAGCTGAAGGGTTGCCCTGCTCGGGCAGCCAAGGGAGGCCAGGACAGGGTACAGCCGGCTAGAGGACCAGTGGTTTAGCAAAGGGGTCCTCCACTCTAGACCCAGCAGCAGTGTTTTGTCCAGCACCAGAGGGAAGCACCCGCGGGCAGGGTGTTCGCTTTGGCAGCAGAGGAGGAGGCGGAGCCCGTAGAAGATGTTGTTGCAGGTCATGTTCTCCTAGATCCTTTCCCTGCTTTTGCCTTATTTGATTCTGGGGCGACCCATAGTTTTGTGTCTGTTTCTTTTGCTCTGAGACACAATATCATTGCTGAATATATGGGTCGGACTTGCAAGATTATGACCGGAGGAGGTATTATCCTGGTTAATAATATTTGCAAGGGGCAGAGAGTCACTCTGAGAGGCCGGGACTTGAGTGCGTGTCTACTCATAATACCCCTACCGAGGTACGATATGGTACTCGGTATGGATTGGTTGAGCATGTACCATACTAGCATTGATTGTAGAGGAGGCAGAGTTCTTTTTAGGACGCCGGGTGAGCCAGAGATCGAGTTTGCTCGAGGAGCAGCGGAGCCGGAGGTTGGATTCTGTGGAGCTTTGTTGGCGGGGCAGGATTTGCCAGATCCGTTGATTGCTGAGTTCTTGGATGTCTTTCCCGAGGAGTTGCCGAGGATGCCGCCAGACAGGGATATTGAGTTCTCCATAGACTTGGTGCCGGGCGCCGAGCCCATCTCGTAGCATGTCTATAGGGTGAACAACAGCGAGTTGATAGAGCTGAAGAAGCAAGTCGACGAGCTGCAGGACAAGGGGTTCATCAGATCCAGTTCTTCGTCCTGGGGAGCGCCAGTCCTATTCGTACCGAAGAAGGACGGTACGTCCCGCATGTGCATTGATTACCGGGCGCTCAACAACCTCACTATCAAGAATAGGTACCCTTTGTCGAGGATCGACGACTTGTTCGATCAGCTGAGTGGGGCAAAGGTCTTTTCGAAGATGGATTTGAGGTCCGGGTATCACCAGCTGAAGGTGAGGCGGGATGACATTCCCAAGATGGTATTTCGGACTCGGTACGGCCAGTACGAGTTTACAGTGATGCCATTTGGGTTGACCAATGCTCCCGCGGTGTTCATGAACTTGATGAACAAGGTATTTCATCAGTACCTTGACAAGTTCATGGTGGTCTTCATAGACGATATCTTGATCTATTCGAAGACGCAGGAGGAGCATGAGGAGCACTTGAGAGTTGTGTTAGAGACTCTGAGGAGGGAGCAACTCTACAGGAAGCTTTCGAAGTGTGAGTTCTTCTTAGACCAGGTGGAGTTCCTAGGTCATGTTGTGACCGAGCACGAGATTTCAGTAGACCAGAAGAAGATTTCGGCAGTGGAGTCTTGGTCTACGCCCAGTTCAGTTGCCGAGGTTCGGAGCTTTCTGGGTTTGGCTGGCTATTACTGGAAGTTCGTCCAGGACTTCTTATGGATTACAGAGCCGATGACTAGACTCACCAGGAAGGACGTGGAGTTCGTCTGGACTGTTGAGTGTCAGGATGCATTCGATGAGCTAAAGAGGAGGTTGACTTCAGCTCCGATCCTGACTTTGCCATCTGGGTCAGGAGGGTTCTCGATCTTCAGCGATGCTTCCGGGAAGGGTTTAGGGTGTGTTCTTCAGCAGCACGGGAAGGTGATTGCCTATGCATCCAGGCAGTTACGTCCTCATGAGAAGAACTATCCTACTCATGATCTGGAGTTGGTCACGGTTATATTTGCTTTGAAGTTATGGAAGCATTACCTGTACAGAGAGCGAGTTGAGATCTTCACAGATTACAAGAGCTTGAAGTACGTGTTCACTCAGAAGGAGTTGAACATGCGACAGAGGCGATGGTTAGAGCTGATGAAGGACTTCGATATATCCTTGCAGTACCATCCGGGGAAGGCCAACGTAGTTACAGATGCCTTAAGCAGGTATCCAGTTGCTATGTTCTTGACGACAGATCGTCACTTGTTGGCCGACCTGGATAGTTTGGGTATCGAGGTCATCATTCCAGGCATGGAGATCCAGATATGGGGTTTACAGATTCAGTCTGAGCTGATGGATAGAGTCAGGTCAGCGCAGTATGATGATGTTGCCCTGAGGAGCATCAGGGAGCAGGTGAGGACGGGCTTGGTTGACGATTTCTCTGTAGCCGAAGATGGGTCGTTGCGGCACGGTACTAGGCTGTGCATTCCGCGTGGAGAGCTTCGGGAGGAGGTTCTTCAGGAGGCGTATCGCTCTCAGTATTCTATGCATCCTGGAGCCAACAAGATGTATAGGGACCTGAGAGAGCACGTATGGTGGTATGGCATGAAGCGCGAGGTAGCTCAGTTTGTATCTCGTTGTCTTGTGTGTCAGCAGGTGAAGGCCAAGAGGCAGAGACCAGGTGGATTGCTACAGCCGCTACCCATTCCCGAGTGGAAGTGGGAGCACATCACCATGGACTTTGTATCTGGACTTCCACGGTCGCTAGGAGGGAAGGACGCGGTTTGGGTCATAGTTGATAGATTGACCAAATCGGCCCACTTTTTTCCTTTTAAAGTGGGTTTGTCTACGGAGAGGCTGGCTGAGCTATATGTTCGTCAGATCGTGAGATTGCACGAAGTTTCGGTGAGCATAGTTTCAGATCGGGATAGCCGATTTACTTCCCACTTCTGGAGGAGTTTGCAGGCTAGCTTGGGCATCTCGCTCAAGTTTAGTACTGCTTATCATCCTCAGACAGACGGGCAGTCGGAGAGGACCATCCAGACTTTGGAGGATATGCTTCGCACATGTGTGCTAGATCTCGAGGGTTCTTGGGAGGACCATCTTTACCTGGTAGAGTTTGCTTACAACAACAGCTACCAGGCCAGTATAGAGATGTCACCATTTGAGGCTCTATATGGACGGAGATGCCGTACTCCTTTGTCTTGGGACGATGTCAGCGAGCGGGCGCTTCTTGGGCCGGAGATGGTTGTGGATGCAGCCGAGAAGGTCAGATTGATTAGAGACAGACTTCGGGTGGCTCAGGATAAGCAGCGGCATTGGGCCGATAGTCACCGGAGACCGTTAGAGTTCGAGGTTAGTTTCAGTTCTTGTCATATTTGTTGTGATTGTTTGTTAGTTGTGTGTTGAGTTTTTATCTTGTGTCTAGGTTGGTGACATGGTATTTCTGAGGATATCCCCGACACGTGGCACTATTCGCTTTGGCGGCGGTGGAAAGCTCAGTCCGAGCTACATCGGACCTTTCACCATCTTAGAGAGGATCGGTGCAGTAGCCTACCGACTGGACTTGCCTACCAGGCTCGAGGGAGTGCACAACGTGTTTCATGTATCTCAGCTGAGGCGGTACGTGGCAGATCCTAGCCACGTATTGGACCATTCAGTGATACAGGTGGGACCTACTCTCAGCTATCCAGAACAGCCGGTAGAGATTCTGGATCGCAGGGAGAAGGTGCTCCGGAACCAGGTCATACCCTTGGTCCGGGTTGCATGGAGACATCACTCTCCACGTGAGTCTACCTGGGAGAGGAAGGACGACATGCGGAAGCGTTTCCCTTATCTTTTCGTGCCCTGAGGTATAAATTTATTTCCTTTATTTCTGTTTGTGATTTCCTGTGCTTGTTGTCTTCAATTTCGAGGACGAAATTTTTTTAAGGTGGATAGACTTGTCACCCTCACTTTTCCCAGTTAGGGATAAAATGGTAATTTTCTATTTTATAATATTTTTTGGGAATTTTATTTCATAAATATTATTATTTAATTATTATAGGAGTCGGGTTCGAATTTCATCGCATTCCGAGTTAATTCGGGACCCCGATAAATTTCGACTTGAGCTGTAATTAGCCTGTTAGCTAACCATGGCCCACCACACTAAACTTTAGGGTTTAAGAGTTTGGACTAGTCCTCCATGAGTAATTTAATTTAATTATAATTTTTAATTATTTTTTTAGCAACTTTCTAAACCTAATTTGGATTTTATTTGCATTAGGCTTAGGGAGGGGCAAACTTGTAATTACAAGTGCCCCTCACCCACACCCAAGCCGTGCCTTGGCCGGCCATGACTAGCCCCCCCCCCCCCCCTCTTTCTTCTCCACTAAGCAACTCTCTCTCTCTCTCTCTCTCTTTCAAATTCATTTTCTTTCCAAAGCTTTCTTCCTCCAACCATTTCCTTTAGGTATGTTCTTAATTTCTAATCTATTTCTCTTTTGCATTTAGTTCATTCACCATAAATGGAGAGGAGAAGATTCTCTACCATTTGCCCACAAATTTGTAGGTTTTCCCTAGAAAAATAGGTTAATGATTTATTAGGGTTTAATCCTTTTTGAATGGTATATATATACATATACATATACATATATATATATATATATATATATATATATATATATATATATACATGTGTATTTAAAAATATATATATATATATATATATATATATATATATATATATATATATATATATATATATATATATATATATATATATATATACATGTGTATTTATGTGTGTGAGTGTGTGTATAAATTTGATATGAAATTAGTGTCATGAGGATGAGAGTGGTGAGATTGTGTGTGTGTTTGTGTTGTGTGAGGGTGTGTGTGTGTTTTTATATATATGGTTTGGCTGGACTACGATCCAGCTAGCTTATTAGACTATAGTTTCTATATTCTATTTTGATACCCTGTGATGTTGTATATATCTGGCTTGTATTAGACTGTGGACTTATTACTCTTTCATCTATCATATGTCTTTCCTTCTGAGCTATCTTAGTTTTATTCTGTGATTGAGACTGTATTGTTATGTCACCTCCATTCGAAGAGTATATACTGTACAGGTACATTTAAACTGTTAGTCGTAGGTATTTACAGACGTTATATACAGTATTCTACCGCCGATACTGCGGCGTAGGCTGGACGTACCCACGTGCTCGTGCCCCTCATAAGGGTACGGGTCGTGACAACTCCTGCACACATAACCTATCCCCTGCTCTCCTCCAAGCCTATTACCTGCACATGTAGTTTCCTTTTCCGCTCCCTTTCTTACTGTCAGATACGAACAAGGTCTTGCTTTTACTATTAACATCTACTAGTATCAGTCAAGAACCGATACTCAACCTACAACTCAATACCAACTGGCCCCTACTCCCTTCTGTTACCTGTATGAAGACAAAACTCAGAAGTTTTTCATGATGGTAATAAGTATTCAACTCGATTTACAATAAGGTTTTTTGACTTCTACACATACCCATGTTATGGTTCCTATTGTCTCGGGACTATTGTCGAATACATGGTGTTCCATAACAATGTAAATGTTGTAAATAAGACTTAGAAACATACTAACCTTAAATTGCTCCTTGGGTGCGATTGCTAGATACAGAGTCCTCAAATGGAGTAGCCAACTTCTAGGGTTTACGGATGGGTCGGTCCACAACTGCTATCCATGTATATATATAGGTCGATTGAGGAGGAAGGTGATAAGAACAATCTGATTGAATTTCAAATTCGACTTTATCTGGAGATTCCTTAGTCTTATCGAGAACTTAAGAGTTCCTCTCTAATTCGAATCCTGATAGCAGTTGGCCGTTTAAATCCTTTTAAGATTCAATTTGTAGATTTTTGCAATCCAGCCCCTGTAATAGAATGTGTTTGTAGAATTCCCACTTCTCCTCATTTAATTGCAAAACCTATCTTTTATTTTAACATTCATCACCAAAAGAAATATTTAGAGGAGAAAAATAATAATAAATAAAAATGTATGGGAAAAATTGGGCCAAGGGCTCACAAACCTACCCACCTTAAAATAATTTCGTCCTCGAAATTCAAAAAGCTATGATATACCGTAATGAATAGTCAAAACTTGCTGCTACTAAAATATTTCCATGTTCTCACAAAAATCTAATATAGAACTCACAATCGTACCATACTATGATTCTATTATGAACTTTCGTCAACTCCTCCTTGTGCGGCTGGTAGTGGTGGGGCAGTTACGTTTCTCTTCGAACAAAATCGAGATATGTGCTGGTTGGAACCACAAGTCCAACACAACCCTAACCATTTGCGGCACTGTTCTTGGATGTGGCCCTTCTTCATGCAATACTGGCAGGTAGGAACGTCTTGCACTTGATATGGGGCTGCTTGTGGCTGCTGTTGATACTGTTGTGCTGCAGTCTTCTCTGGAACATTGGATCGCTTTGTCGATCTCGGTTAGCTACTGCTTCCTCCATGTGTGTCTCTGTCTCTCTTTCGCTTACGCTTCAATTCTGTTTCTACCGCCTGTACGACCTTCAAGATTTTCTTGTAAGTTGTGGCCTGGCTGGTGGCGATGGCTATGCGAATTTCATGTGGAAGCCCTTTTCTGAATTTTTTGGCTTTGGCTGTAGAAGTCAAGGCATCTGCGAAGCGACTGGGGCAGGAGAACTCTACGGTGTACTCGTCGACAGAGAGGTTGCCCTGCTCCAGGCTCTCGAACTCGTTCTCCAACTCTTTGAGGGCTGCTTCAGGATAGAACTTCGTCTTGAATAGCTCCTTAAACTCTTCCCAAGTCACATCTGGCACGGTGAATCGATGCTCGTCTCTATACCATGTGCGGGCGATGTCGTAAAACTGCATGCTAGCTGACTCAACCTTCAGGTCTTCAGGAACTCGAGCCATCCGGAGGTTGCTGTCCACGTTCTCTAACCACTCATCTTCGTAGAAAATCCCTTCCGTTCCTTCGAATTCTCTGGGCCTAAGGTCCAATTCTTGGAAGTTCCAGGACGCGGTCGTGGAGCGTCTCTAGTCTGGAGAGCCTCTCTCAAGGTATCACGGAAGGCATTGGCTTGTCGCGTCTGGAAAATAATGAGCTGCTGGAAGATTCCGAGGAGAGCAACGTTGTCCAGTGCAGGTGGCGGAGCCATAAAACGTGTTGGATATAGGAAGGTGCTGGATGCATGGTGGGAGCTGGATACATCACAGGTGCAGGGTGCATGGTAGGTGCTGGATGTGGAGCATATGCTAATTGTGGAACTGGTACTGGTGGTGGAAAGTCATCTCCGCGAAATCTCGAGTCTTGTATTTGAGCCGGGTCGTCCTGATGAGTAAGCTGGCCTCTCTGCGTTGGCGGAGTCATATAAGTGAAAAATCCTTCTACAGCCGGTAGAGTGTTCAGGGAATCGTTGTTCCTGTCTTGAGAATCCATTTACTGCAACAAAAGAAAACATTAGACGGTATGAAGATTTCAAGTAGGATGCAAGTCAAAGATTCAATAGAGATCAAGGACAGAGATCAATACTATTTTCAAGACACGTTGATGAGATCCTAAGTTTCTAATCCTATGAGTAGGCTTACGACGGTACAGTAATGTAACCGAGGTGATTAAGCAGACCTGCATGAGCCACCCAAAAAAAAATTGTCACAACCCGTACCCACTTTTCGGATACAAGACGTGTCCAAGTCCAGCCTACGCCGCAGTGTCGGCGGTAGAACGTTATATAGTACATAAACAAGTCACAGAATCTAACAAGGCAGTCTAGATCTCATCCACAGAAACATGACACAATCAACTGAATATAGAACGAATAAAATAAAATATCAAGCTCATCATGAATCCAGGTCACGTCTGGTGGACACAAATCCACTACCAGTAGACGGAATGAAATAGTACATAAAATGGAAATAACTGAGTCAAACTACTAATCATTAAAGTACCCTCGTCTACAGTGGCACCGTAGTCTAATGATAGCTCAAACTTGCTCGCGTGCACCTGGCTCAATACTCGGCTAAACCTGAAGAGATCATCAGGTCCTCAGATGGCTAGCAAGATACATAATATACAAGTCTTTCTAACAGTTTAACATGCAGGAAAGAAATCCAGGATATAAATAAGAAAAGCTAAACAATCACAAGACATGAATGAATGAACAACTACGTATAAATTAACTGCTAGAAAACAAGTAAACAAGAGATCAATGGAATGCCAACCCTCGCCCCGAATGTGGACTCGCAGGTCAGTTTCAAGACAAGTCACCCTCGCCCCGTATGTGGACTCGCAGGTGCAACAGAGAACCCTCACCCCGTGTGTGAACTCGCAGGTTGTAAACAATCAAAGTAAGGAAAATAGCAGTTCAATCTATAATGTGATCATCCTACGATACAACTCAAACAAGTATAAGTGAAAAGCAAGTCCGATAAAGCTACAAGGCTAACTGTGAGTAATGATGAAGCACATGTCAGCAATCAACTGAATAATAAAAGCAGATAAGCATATAGATAAAGCTGTAACGAAAGGCAAGGTATACTTGCCTGTGGTCCTGAGCTGCTGCACGGGTTACAATCCGAAGCGATGTCCAAACTGGAGTCACACTGTCCTATTTAATAAGATACATGTTAAATTGAATAATTGAAATAAACAATGCATTCTGCATGCTCTAGGTCAAAAGTCAACCCAAAGTCAACTCTCTAGTCAGCTTAGGTCAAGGTCAAACCTAGGGTTGGTTAACTAGGTTATTAGTCAACCCTCTAGGTCAACTTATAGTAAGGCTAAATCCTAAGCCAATCCCAAAAACCACAACCACATATATTAAGGTAAAACACACACACACACACACACATATATATATATATATATATATATATATATATATATATATATATGGAGCATACCACTTAGTGACTACAACCCATCCCCTCAACTACTATTAACTATCCTTGCATGCATACATATCTACTTAGACTATGTAATATGGTAATAAAACATCTAACCAACACCCTTGTCCTGCTACCCCTTAGTCTGATGTACAAGAATACTCTTTCCTGCCTACCAACTTCCCTGTATACTATATCCAACCTTTACCTGTACACCTTCTTGCCCATGAAACTGTGACTAACCCAATCATTGTTTACTCATATGTACCCTTTTACATGTTGTACTTGCACACAAGGATTTATACCCAACTGGTGTTTATGAGAATCACCCAAGGCTGTACTCTTATGTACAGGATTTCCCTATTGCAACCACTAACCTGCTACTTGAACCCGAGCCCCTAAATACTCAGTTAATTGATGCTTAGGGTCCTAACTCCCTATTCTATCACTCCCTATATAGCAACCTGCTGTTGCAGGACTTCAATGTCCCCCAAACCTGCTTCACCCTTTACTTCCTACTGCATACTAGAATACCATTCCTCTCCCAGTGTAGTGATATCCTTTCCCCTATATCTGCTTCACTCCTACCAGTTTACCCAAACTAACTTTTACCACATAACATAAATCCCCTGGTATACACCTGTACAGCTGCAACCCAATATCAATACAAGTGATATACCTTCTGTACATTAATATACATCTAGGTTCATAGGGCCAATCGATGTCTTAGATGCAACCAGTGCATTAATTGCACCAACTGAAGTATCAGGCACCCTCTAGTACACCTTGGTGTCACTATCCTACATCTGTCCCTAGCCTTCCCTGCCTTAATTGTCGAATGATACACACCCACTAGTACAGGCTTTGCCACCCATTCTCCTGTCCCTGAACTTTCAGGTTGAGGCAAGTAGACTACCCCTGCTATCAACAGGTCCCCACATCATACCTGTCTTATCTACTATACACATTGCCTATTCACTTTCTAACCCAATAATTAACATACACATATAGGCCTCACCTATACATATTCATTAGTATAGGATACAAACTATAGTATCAGAAATTAGTCCACGACCCACTCTACTCTTCTTCACACACACACATCACTGTTGCCATTGATTGTCGTAGAACATAACAGTTTTATAGGAGGACTGAACTTTAACTTACAATTACAAACTCGCTTGTACAAAAGAGAGCCTAGGAACAAAACCTAGAAAAAGCAATCTAAGTACAATTGTTTAATTTTGATTCTGGAGGGTGACGGTAGAGGCTCGGGAAAGTGCTATCAACTCGTCCTTACTCCTTGGACGATCGAACGCAACATCGGCTCCGACGAAGAAATGCTCTCTCTCTGTATGTCTATGTGCGTCTCTCTGTATGTGTACAAGGGAATAACACCTTGCTATTTATAGGAATTTATGAGTAATAGGGTGTACAGCCACGTGGCTAATTTTGGGCCACATCCTTGTAACTGTGCCTCGAGAAGTGGGCAGTTAGAGATTGGTTAAGATTGATCATGATCTGTTTGTTGCACTAAATCCGAACTGTCAAGACTTGGTCAATTTCTGCCACGTGTCTAAATTACTACTCTGTGGCGAGCTGCATGAATGATGCATCCTGGCTGAGCCGCATGAAGGACTATCCAATAGCCGAGCCGCATAAAGAGCGTCTCATGACCGGGCCACATGAAAGTTGTCTCATGACCGAGCCGCATAAGGGTGGTCTCATGACTAAGCCGCATGAGGGAGGTCTCACGACCGAGCCGTATGAGAGTGGTCTCATGACTGAGCCGCATGACGGAGGTCTCATGACCGAGCCGCATGAGAGTGGCCCCATGACTGAGCCGCATGAGTGTGGTCTCATGACCGAGCCGCATCAGAGTGGCCCCATGATTGAGCCGCATGAGAGTGGTCTCATGACTGAGCCGCATGAGAGAGGTCTCATGACCGAGCCGCATGAGAGAGGTCGCATAGGCGATCCGCATAAAGAGTTGTCTTTGGAATTTGTGAACTGTGCCAGATCTCATGATTATTTTCTCATCTTTTTAGGAGAATGTCACGTCTTGTCTTTATGTCAGAGCCATCATTTCTGTCAGAGCTGTCACCTTTATGTCAGAGTAATTATGGCCAGCTGTATAGGAAGATTTTGAACCTTATAAGGCCGCATGAAGCTTCGTGAGCCGTATGAAGCTTTCAGAGCCGCATGAAGCTCCCAGGGATTTTGAGCCGCATGAAGCTTCCTACGTTTTGTGCCGCATGAAGCTTTTTGTGTTTTATGAGCCGCATGAAGCTCCATAGCAAAAATCATTCTTTTCTATGCTTCTACAAGACCCCCTTCAAAATTTTCAATTTGTAAAATTGAAATACTTTGAATAAGAAGCATGGGTCTGTCCGCATAAGCGCTTCATGCCGCATAGGTTTCTTGGGCTGCATACTGGGTCGATCTCTTCATGCCACATAGGTTTCTTGGGCCGCACACTGGGTCGAGCTCTTCATGCCGTATAGGATTCTCTGGCCGCATAATGGCTTTCATGCCACGTGGGCGTCCCGTATCTTCAGCATTAATTGCTTCTTTGATTTGCTTTAATGATTTAAAGCTGTCTTTTAGATAGAATCCCAAGAGTCTACTTTTAAAACTTTTGATTTGCTTGGGTGATTCGGAGTTGTCTTTTGCATGAAAGGGGATAGAATCCCAAGAGTTTGTCTTTATCCTTCGGCTAGCATGAAATCCGAAGCGGTGTTTATCGGTTCATACGCCTCTGACAGCCTATAAATACGAGCAGTTTTGAAGAGAGGGGTTCTTTACTTGCTTCCTTCTTCAATCTTTCTACTGCCCTAGTCGCCGTTTCTTCTCCTTTCTCGAACATCAATGGCTCCCAAGGCTTCCTCCAGTGCTGCAGTGAAGGGCAAAGGACTTGCCTCTTCGTCGAACACGGCAAGTTTGATTCACCCTGACGTTCATCCCTCTATTGATGGTAAGAGCGTTGGGAAGAGACTGCATGACTTCAAACCCTAACCACAATGGCTATGTTGCATGTTTTATGTGCGGGCCTTTCCCTATCATGCTTCGGCATAGTTAATGCGGTTTTCGTCTTCATTGGACTGCTCAAGTTCAGTGTGATGAACCCGCATAAGCTGTGCCATATGGGCCATATGAACGCCTCATGACAGAGCCACATGGGGTATGCTTCATGTCCGAGCCGCATGAGAAATATCTTATGACTTAGCCGCATGAGGGATGCTTCATGGCCGAGCCGTATGAGAGTTGTCTCATGACCGAGCTGCATGAAAGATACTTCATGGCCGAGCCGCATGAGAGTGGCTTCATGACCGAGACGCATGAGGGTCGTCTCATGACCGAGCCGTATAAGAGCTGTTTTATGACCGTGCCGCATGAGAGCTGCTTTATGACCGAGCCGCATGAGAACTATCTCATGACCGCATAAGCTCCTTAAGAACTGGACCACATAAGGACCCA
>JANAVB010022284.1:0-18319 GCA_029216955.1 Iris pallida | reverse complement strand
AGGTGAGTTCGGAAGGAAGATATTCCCAAGACAGCATTCAGGTCGAAGTAGGGCATTATGAATTTTAGTAATGCCATTTGGTTTGACCAATGCTCCAGCAATATTCATGGATTTGATGAATCGCATCTTTATGCCAATTTAGATCAGTTTGTCGTTGTGTTCTTAACGACATTCTCGTATACTCTGCTAGTGAAAAGGAGCACGAAGACCACCTCAGGAAAGTGTTACAGGTTCTGAGAGAGAACCAGTTGTATGCCAAGCTTAGTAAGTGCGAGTTTTGGTCGGATCACATTTTATTTTTGGGTCACATCATATCAGGAGCTGGAGTAGCAGTAGATCCCAAGAAGATAGAAGCAGTAGAAAGTTGGCCAGTACCCAAGACCGTAGCAGATGTGCGGAGTTTCTTGGGATTGGCAGGATATTACAGAAGGTTTGTGTCAGACTTTGCAAGGCTTTCAGCACCCATGACCCGCTTGACCCAGAAGGATGTACTATTCGTTTGGTCGGCAGAATGTCAGGCATCATTCGAGACTTTGAAGCAGAAAAATATCAGCACCTATTCTTACATTGCCAGTTGGACCCGGAGGTTTTACAGTATATTGTGATGCGTCAGGTAAAGGACTTGGATGTGTCCTTATGCAGCATGGGAAGGTGATAGCATATGCATCTAGGCAGCTTCGGAACCACGAGAAGAATTATCCAACTCATGATTTGGAGTTAGCGGCAGTAGTGTTTGCTCTGAAGCTATGGAGGCATTACTTATATGGTGACCGAGTGGAGATGTACACAGACCATAAAAGTCTGAAGTACATCTTTACTCAGAAGGAACTAAACATGAGGCAGAGGAGATGGCTAGAGTTGATCAAGGATTATGACGTAGAGCTTCAGTATCATCCAGGCAAGGCTAATGTAGTAGCAGACGCCCTTAGCAGGAGGGGCGGCACATTTACGTTGACAACGCAGAGGCATATCTTAGAAGACCTTCAGGAGATGGACATCGAAGTCATACTTCCTAGTGATGTAGGAGTTCTAACAAGTCTGCAAGTTCAATCCGACTTGGTAGGCAGGATCAAGGCAGCTCAGGCACAAGACCCAAGGATTCAGAAGCTTAGGGCAGAATGTGAGTCAGGACTCAGGAAGGAGATGAAAATTCATGAAGATGGCACACTTAGGTTTGGATCACGTCTATGTGTGCCTAGTGGAGATATCAGACATGAGGTTATGGCAGAAGCTCACAGTTCTCAGTATTCTATTCACCCTGGAGGGACCAAGATGTACCAAGATATCAAGCAGCATTTCTGGTGAAACGGGATGAAGAGGGAGATAGCTAGATTTGTTTCTCGTTGCTTGGTATGTCAGCAAGTGAAGGCAGAACAGCAGAGGCCAGCTGGGTTATTACAACCGCTTCCTATTCCGGAATGGAAATGGGAGCATATTACAATGGACTTTGTGACCGGTTTACCGAGATCACCAAGTGGTAAGGACGCTATTTGGGTAATAGGGACCGACTTACAAAGGTAGCACACTTTCTTCCTTTCAGAGTAGGGCAATCTACAGAAAAGTTGGCAGAGTTGTATATGCAACAGATAGTCAGACAGCATGGAGTCCCTGTCAGTATTGTGTCGGATTGAGATACCCGCTTACATCATATTTCTGGAAGAGCTTACATCATAGTCTGGGTACCAAGTTAAGGTTTAGCACGGCCTACCATCCGCAGACGGATGGGCAATCAGAAAGAACGATTCAGACTTTAGAAGACATGTTGCGAGCTTGCACTCTAGATTTTGGAGGGTCTTGGAAGAGTCACCTGCACTTAGCCGAGTTCTCATACAATAATAGTTATCAAGCCAGTATCCAGATGGCGTCATTTGAAGCACTATATGGTAAGAAGTGCAGGTCGCCGCTTGCATGGGATGATATCGGAGAGAGGAAGATGTTAGGACCAGAAATGATTGTTCAGACGGTTTGAAGTGGTTAAGGTAATTAGAGAGCGACTTCGAGTTGCGCAGGACCGGCATCGTCATTGGGCAGACCAGCATCGTAGGCCGTTAGAATTCTCTGTTGGAGACCATGTATTCTGCGGATCTCACCTACTCGTAGGGTCATTAGATTTGGCGTTCGGGAAATTAAGTCCGCGGTACGTGGGCCCATTTGTTATCCTTGATCGGATAGGCGATGTTGCTTATCGTTTATCTCTCCCACCTTCGTTACGAGAGGTGCATGACGTGTTTCATGTATCTCAATTACGTAGGTATGTATCAGACCCAAGCCATATCCTCGATCATTCGGAGCTGGTTGTTGGTACCAACCTGTCTTACGAGGAACAGCCTGTGTCCATTTTGGACCGAAGAGAGAAGATACTCAAGAACCGAACAATTAGTCTTGTCCGTGTTGCTTGGGGTCATCACTCCTTGGGAGAGTCAACGTAGGAACGTGAGGATGATATCCGGACACGGTATCCATACCTGTTTGACTCACAAGGTATATCTCTTTCTGTATACCTTGATTGTCCTGATTCTTCATGCTTATCACCTTATGGGTAGAGCTACTTGATATCATGGATTGATGAATTTACATATATAGTACTTGCTTTTGATATGGTAAAACGATTGCTTGCTCACTAGAATTGCTTGTATTAGTTTAGCTCCGATATTTCTACCTGCTTGGATTTAAAATTCCGAGGACGAAATTTTTCTAAGGTGGGTAGAGATGTCACTCCCCGTTCCCAAAATGCATATTTTTACATGTGCAACTCATGTATATTTATTAGTATTTATCATGTATCATCCTGTATTTAAATTCCTTTAATTTCATGTTAGTTAATTATCTGCTTTTTATTCCTGTATTTTGTTTCTGCATTTTATTTTTCTGCTTTTAACCTCTCTGCTTTGCTTTCGGGTTGGCCTTGGATGGACCCGGTTAACCCGACCCAATAACCCCACCTACCACCACCCTTCCTATTTAAGCCCCCATCTCCTTCTCTCTCCTCATAACTCTCATTCTTCACCATTACTTCTTCTTCTTTCTCATCACTCTCTCCACTAACCCAACAGCAGGCAAGTGCAATCTTGCTTCTTGCTTGGAGAACCATTTTTATGGTTCATTTCTCTTCCTCTCATGATTCTGAGAGAGTTTACTACTTAGCATTTTGATTTCTTTGGCTGGTTTCTCCTAGATCTAAGTTGTTATATTCTCGGTTGTTCATGGGTTTTGCTCTCCCAACCTGGCGTGCTTTCTGGCTGGGAACTTCATTTTCTGGGACGAAGGCTCAGTCACGCACACGTTCTTACGTGTCGTGTGAGTTTTTAGTCATGCACACGTTCTTACGTTTCTGCGTGAATTTTAGTCACGCACACGTCTTACGTGTCTGCGTGAATTTTCAGTCACGCATACGTTCTTACGTGTCTGCGTGAGTTTTTAGTCATGCACGCGTCTTTACGTGTCAGCGTGGATTTTTAGTCACGCTCATGTTCTTACATGTTAGCGTAAATTTTCAGTCACGCTCACGTTCTTACGTGTTAGCGAGAATTTTTAGTCACGCTCACGCCCTTACATGCCAGCGTGAATTTGAGTTACGCCCACTGTGCGTGCGTGCGTGAGTTGCTTTTCACGCTCACGTTAAGGATCACTTTTTTACGCTCACTTTTCACGCTCACTTGTGCGTGCGTGAATTTCTTATCATTCTTCATGCTCACTTGTGCGTGCGTAAATTTCTTATCATTCTTCACGCTCACTTATGAGTGCGTGAATTTTCCTTCATGCTCACGCTGTGCGTGCCAACGTGAACCACTTTTCACGCTCACGCTATTTACACGCTCACTCCCACCTGCTAGACTTGGCGTGACTTGTTGGCCTTAGCCTAGACTTGTTGGCGTAACTTGTTGACCTTAGCATAGACTTGTTGGCGTGACTTTCTAACCTGGGTGTTACTATTTGTTCTATAACTTATTTTTAATGATGTCATGATAATTCTTCTATTATATCCTTAAGCCTTTTTGCATGGACTTGATAAAATTATGACATGTTAATATTGTTAATACAGATTGTTATGTGGAATGCGCCTTGTGACCTGATTGATCCATGGATACCCAGTGAGACTGGAACTTAACCTTGAGAGTTATAGACTTGATCCCATGCAATACTAATTGACTTTCATGCCTTGTTACCATTGATAATAATGGTTATCTTGATTAAAATTGATCATGCGTTCCTAGTTGGAACTAAGAGACTGGCTAGTCGTCTTATTGAATGAATGAGACACGTTTATGTAATGAACTATTGTACTCGATTAGCCGATCCCGAATATTGACATACATGCACATGCAGGCTTCAAATTATTATTTATTTATCTTACAAAAAATAGCATGTGTACTTTATGGACAAGGCATGATTACTCCGTGGTTAGATTTGATTGTTGCATCACGCTACGTAAAACCTACAACCTAGCCGCACGGGTATCGTTGTAGAGTTGCGCATATCGTACCCCGTACGAAAGTACTCATTTGAATGACTATGATCCACGGTATGGAACTTCACTCAACGTAAAGACTATTAAGTTAAATAAAATAATGATGGCATGGAGAGAATGGATTTCCGAGTTCTTACATGGCAGCCCTCTTGGGACTATTAAGTGCCCGACAGGCCGGCTGGTTCCCACAGATACTGTAAATCTGTCACACGGGCAGGGAACAGTATCTGCTTTATTATTGTACATGCTATATTAACGACGGGCGTCCCGCTGGGACTCGTCTAATTACATGATTGGCGCAATTGATTGACTGGATAGACTAGCCTTGCTCGCACATAGTAAGAACTGAGGAATCCCTATTTGCATAATTCCAGGATAACTTGGGACTCATAATAGCAAGCCGTAGTAGTTGATTGGCCGTTCAAGATGATTTGTTTGTGTACTGTACCTACTCTGTTGCTTAACTGAGATGATCAGAATGTCAGGACATGACGGGCCAACTTCTGTCCTTGTTTGGTTGGGAGGTTGGTTCGAAGTGTCGTGATGTTATGTGAATCCTAGTAGATAGCAGAGATCTATTTATATTCTCTTACTTACTGGTTTAATCCTTCATATCGTGCTCCCTTGTGGTACTTGCTATTAGAGATCTAACCTCTCTGGTTTTGCATGGCCAGATTTAGAGCCAGTCCTCGAGGATCCAGCTTACTTCTACCTCCAAGATGGTCAATACTAGAGGGATGATCGCAGGAGGACTCGAGTGGGTTTCCTTACTTCACCGCTCGTTTTGTTATTTACTTCATACTTAGCCGTTTGGCACCGACATGTTAGTCGGATCGTCTTGCTCTTACTTTTGCATAATTGTAACTAAAGTCAGACTGCAGCTGATAACAATTGTGTACATGTTACTATACCATCTGGCTATGTTTTGTAAAGCCAGATCTCAAGAACATTTTGACTAAGCGTTTGGGACGCCTTACTGCTTTATCTTACATGTTCTCTATTTCTGTTTCTTGTTTGGAATGATTGAGACAATAGATGTGAAGTGACCATAGTAAGACTTTCATGTAGTATGTACCCCCTCGTCTGGTTAGACAGCATTGATCGTTTTATACGGTATTCATCTACCCGTAATACGTAGCTGGCTGAGTCATTCCCCCGCTCTCCAGTATTCTGGTTCTGGGGCGTGACACCCTCTCGCGAATAACGGCTCATTCCGGAACCAAACTCCTGCCAAGTCTATCAGCAGAAATCCCGCTGCCTCGACCTGGAGGTCATCCGGCATCCTAACTCCAAGGAGCTTCCTCTCTACCGAGTCTACCCAGTCATTTGCTACTACTATGCCCTCAGTCCCTAAGAACTCCTTGGGATTCAAACCCATGAAGTCCTTGATCGTCCCCGCTCTCTGTCGTGGCTCTACAGGTGGTGGGACTACGGTACGTTCCTCAGAATGCTCCATGCTCTGACGGAGTAGGGTGGTCTGCTCCTGATGGGTTGTTAGGAACCCCTGGATCAGAGTGAGCAGTTGGTTCCCATCGAGTATGACGGAAGCCTGGGTAGGTATAGTGATAGGGGGTGGTGGAAGTATTGGGTCCTGCTGGGCCTGTGAGGTGGAAGGTGGTGGAAGTATCTGGGTCTGTGGATCTGTGGAGTGAGGAAATATGGTAGGTGGAGGCGAATCAGTTAACTGGTCAGCTGACTGGATGGGGAGTGTGCCATTCTCAGGTGTGACATACTGGGATGAACGAGTAAGCACCATCTAATTACAATAAAAAGGACTTATAAGGACTCTTTAAAGCAAAACAATCATAGACAATAAAATCAAATTATAATAGCAAGCATGTGATGTTTTCCTATATTGCAATCCTAGTATTCTCTAGGTGTTCTAAGCGTCATTCCTAATGTTGTCTAATTACCTTAAGTTTCTAATTGTATGCATGCTTGGTACAATAACGTAACTAAACAATTTAGTCTCGAGACCTGCATGGGGGCACCACTAAAAATGTGTCACGACCCGTACCCTGTATAGGGGCACAAGAAGTAGGTACGTCCAGCCTACGTCACAGTGTCGGCGGTAGTAAGCTGTCCTAGGTTGCTAACTAATCTCATGCAGTGTATAAAATGTACTTGTCCAGATATCAGCTCCAAATGGAGGACAAGTAAAAGGGTATGATCTACTCAAACACAGTCTAAAACACGAAAAGATAACACAGAAGTTATACCTAAGGAATTAAAGACAAAACAACTAACTACTAAATAATACAATATCTCAAACAAACTTAATACAGGCTCAATATCTTAACTTTAATACAACAAGTCAAAACATGAAAGCTAAAGTAGTCTACTAGCTAATCTCCTGAATCACTCCTGAGAGTCGGGACCAAAGGTAGCTAATCCCTCGCCAGGTCCATGGTAAGCAGGGCATGTGTCCTCAGGATTATCATCTGTAATATTTTCAACAGGTCCAATCAGGACGGAAACGAGTACAACTCATCTAGAAAAACCAAATAAATGACAAAGAACTATAAAGCAGTTATAGACAGTTTTATTGATGAGCATGGCAGTTTTATACAGGTAATGATAGCATAGAGAAACAGTAAGATACAAGAAAAGAAAGGTAACTAAAACAAGAGAAGAATCATGGCAATGAAGACTGTAATAAAGCTAACTGAACTAGAATATCATATGTGAGTCCAGACAGTACGATATAAGTCTAATGTAATCCCAGTATGAGTCCAGTCCATATAATCTGATACCAAATGATTTCTGGTACAAGATGAGTCCAACAGTGATCAATGAATCCAGGGTGAGTCCAACTATGATTTAACAGTGTATTTTAAAATACCGAGGTCGACATGCAAACGGTTGTAGGTATCAGGCACATCTCTCACTGATCGGGCAAGAGATGGCTATGCTTTCGGTAGATTCCAGTGGGAGATTCCGGATTTGGGGTATGTCTACATGTCTTACTCAATATTTCCCCGTCCAGCAAGTGAATCCAAAATCGACAAAAGAATCGAGATGAATCTGGCCAATACGTGATGATTCCAGAAATGATTCCGGAATGATACCAATGACTCCAGTAATAGAGGCCAGCAAGTAAAGTATGTGTCGATACATGAATCCAGAAATATTCATACGTGTTGATACAGAGAATCACATAGAACTAACTAGAACTGAAATACAGTATTGACGAACTATCAGAGAATGTACTCGTCTGATACTCTGAAAAGAGTAGTGTAATATCAGATGTCTGTACCAGGGTCACAATGTCCTAAAATAGAGCAATACAGTTATGACATGTCCAAAATGAAGGTAAATAAAATCTACAATGCAATCTATATGAATTCTAAGCCAATCTAGGTCAAAGTCAAACTTGGTCAACTCTTCAGTCAAACTAAGTCAAATCAAGTCATACTAGGTCACAAGAAGTTAAACTAAGTCATACAAGGTCAAACAAGGTTAAACAAGTCTAATCTAGGTTAAAGTCTAGGTCAATCTTAGACTAACTAAGGTTTTGGTTAATCACAGACTAGTCAATAAGGCAATTAGGTCCAGGGTCAACTCTATAAGGCTAACTCAAACCATCATAGGCTAACATGTCTTAGGATACCTAAGATACTATACCACATGTTAAGGTATAACCAATTATCTATACAAAGTATATCAACATAAATACATATAATAATATCAACCTTAATCCTATAATCAAGCTAATCCCATACTCCAACTTAAATCATGACTCAACTCTAAGTATCTCACTTAACCCCATACATATCTTCATCTATATAGGATTACCCTCATAATCTATATGGTTAACCTAATCATCTAGTTAGGGTTTAGTCAAACCTTAGTCAAATAGTCCTTCTATGTTCATCCAAGTCATTTCTAGGTCAATTAGGTCATGGTTTGACCTATAGTGACTTTGGTCAACCCTGGTCAACAATGGTCAACTATCTAGTCAAACTAGGTCTACTAGACCTAGTGGTCAATTCTAACTTGCTACTAACCATAGGCTAGTATTCCTATGGCACCAAGATATACATTCAATACCTATATACACATAGGCCATAGTCCAAGATATCAAGTCTATATATATATATATATTACATATCTAATATAAGTCAATATATATATAATACCAATAATATATATATATATATAATATATATATATATAATATATATAATATATAATATATAATCTATATATATATATATAACACAATATAGATAACCACTATATCAATATAACCTACATATATATCCCAATATATACCACTATATATAATACCAAATATATATACACATTCATATAACATATATATATATATATATATATATATATATATATATATATATATATATATATATATATATGCAAATGACCCTCTAGCCTAGTGGTTAAGAGAGATGCATGCGGCCCAAGTGGTCGGGAGTTCGAGCCTCAGTGGAGGCGAGTTCACCACAAGTACCCATTGCTTAAAAATATATATATATATATATATATATATATATATATATATATATATATATATATATATATATATATATATTATATATATATATATATATATAACATATATACATATATAGGTAGGTAGAGAGAGAGAAATGGTGAGGCAGTGGTGTGTGTCACTGTGACAGTGGGGGGGGGGGGTTTCTGTTCTCAGAAAACTGAGATAGGTGAACCCATAACACACACACACACACATATATATATACATATATACATATATACACACATATCTACATATATACCTATCCATATACTCTAAGACACACACCTACACACCCATATACATATACATACACATATATTATGTATATACACACAAACATACATAAATATATACATAAAATCGATTTGAAATTCACTTTAAAATACTGAGAAAAATAGGGAATACTGTTCATTACTGAACATATAGGCAAATCCCAAAATCAACACAAAACCTAACTAAAACCTAAAACCAAGGGTTGGTAATTGTGTCCCCATGTGTACACGTGTCGTGTGTGTCCATGGGAGTCCACCACGACACGACACGGCGTGTCCAGTGGTGAAAAACTAAAATCGAGTAACACAGTGCACTGGAATTCGTACTATATCGTGCACGTGTTCACGTGTCTCGTGCTCACGACACAGGACACGCGAGGTGTCGTGCTCGTGTTCCTAGGTTCGCCTAGGGTTGGTCTAGCTATTAGGTAGCCTGCACAGTGTCCACGTGTCTTACAGTGTCATGTCCGAGCCCGTATCAGAGCTCAATTTCCACGTGTGTGCTGTCAGTACAATTTCAATGCACACACGAATTCGTGTCCGACACTGCACTAGAAGACACAAAACTTGGGGGGCATGTTCGCAGACATTGCCCCCTCGTGTCCACCAAGTGTCACCCCTCCACGTGTCGTGTCGTGTCCTACGTGAGTCCCGAACAGCAGGGGACTGAACGCGCGTGTGGCACAGTCTCGTGCAGCGAGGACAGAGCCTCGTGGACACGACACACACATCGATACGTGTCGTGCTTGTGTCAGGGTGTAGCCTAGGTCTATGGCTAGGGTTTAGGACTGACACTTTGTGTCCACGTCGTGTCTAGACACGACACGAAGGCCGTGTCAGTGTGTGTTTTACACTGTGTGCAGTGTAGTGCACGGTCAGTACGTGTCGAATTTCTCATCCGACACGACACGAGGTGACATGGCACTTGGGGGCTGACATCTCAGTCATGGCCCCTTCGTGTCCACCAAAATTGGTGTGTCGAAGTGTCGTGTATAGTGAGAAATGGGGCTCGAGCAACAGGACACAGTGTATGTGTGTGTACAGTGTATTCGTGTCCGTTTTGGACACGGACACGACTCGGATTTGTGCTCAGTCAACTAGGGTTGTGTCCTACATGTCTAGGGCTACCCAAAAATATAATTTGTTTTAGAAAATAACAACATTTATTCCTAAGTGGCATTTCACCAAACACTGTAATTAAGACACAGATACGTGTCCGATACGGACACCAAACCAAACCTATTTTCTACCAAACTTGACCCACAGTTAGGGTATACCTATATGCATGCAATTATGAAGAGAAAACACAATATTAACTAGGTTTAGGGATATTTACCTATGAGTGCAAAATCCTAAATAATAGGCCCTATTTGAATGAAATCCTCCTTCAACTCTCAATGTCCAAAGCTCCACAATTCCTTGCTAGCAAGCCATAACTGGTATCCTCTAGTGTAGGGGGTTCCAATGCAAGAAACTAGGCTCAATTTGGAGTCAAATTGATTAAATGGTGAGGGTGTGAAGTTGTAGGGAAATTAGGTTTTTAGTGTAATGGAAAGAGGCTTGAATGAAAGGGGGGGGGGGGGGTGTTCATATAGGATGGGGGGGTAGGGTTGGCTGGTCATGGGGGGTAGGGGGTAGATATTTAGGGTTTATCCACCTAGCAAAACTTAGCCCCTAAGTCTTTGACTAAGGGAATAGATATTTAGGTTTCTAGGAAATATCTAAAAGTAAAATATCTAGATATTTGTAAACTAGATATTTATACCTAAAGCTAACATCCTCTACTTAGTCTTCTAGGTTAGTGACTAATCTCTAGATTAGGGTAAACTAGGTTAGGAGCTAACATGACACTAATCAACTAATTAAATAATAATAAATGACATAAATCCAAATAAATTCTAATAAATTACCAAAATATCCTTTTGACTAAAAAAGTGGTAATTTGATGTCCTAATCACATGGTTAGGCTTACATGGTCATGGTTAGTCTCTAGGTTATGAAATCTCTAGGGTTTACACTAGGGTTACACTAGTAAAATCACAAAGTCATAAGCCATGACTTAGAAAATAGTTTTAAATTAACTAAAATCACCAAAAATCATATCATGACTAAAATACCATTAATAAATAATAAAAATAATAATTTTTCAAAATATCCCAATTTCAGAAAACTGGGTGTTACATAAGTCCCTCACATCTATCATATTAAGGACATAGTCCTCTAGATTTTTTCATATCATATTATTCAAATATCCAACAATTGAATTTGTGGGTCTCTCAGACTACAACTAGTGAGAAAAATATATTAGTTCTCTCATATTTTTATAATTCCTTGGTTCGTCAATACAAGTAGCGATAATTGAAAGGTAGCAGTTGGAAAATACAAGACAAAAAATTAAATATAACTTTTGAAGATTTATAATAGAGAATTATATTAAAAGGGAGGAGGGTGTGTCGATGGTTTCGAGCTTATAAAGAAGAGGGAATGGTAGGGAGGAGTGAAACAAGGTAAGGAAGGGTAAGGGAAGTGCGTGTATAGTGATAACGGATTTAATGTTGGATAGTAAGACAATTAGATAAATCGTAGACTCTTTATGGAGTCAGAATGGGATGTAGTAGCTAGAGTTGATAGCGGTAGATTTAAGGCCGGAGATGGGAGGAGATGAAGGTAGGTAAGAGGAGGAGATGTAGAGGGAGGGCATTAACAATTTTCAAAATATTATTCATTAGCTAGTATATCTGGAGGGTGACGTACAATTTAAATTGTATTTACGTCCTAACCAAATCTCTACTAGACACCACGGGCTAGCACTTTTTCTTGCGAGATTCGTTTAAGCAACAAAATATGATTGATTTGGGAGGCATCGGTAATTTTCGAGAACGGACGTATGCACATTTGTATATTTTGGAACATATATATATATATATATATATATATATATATATATATATATATATATATATATAAAATATATATATATATATATATATATATATATATATATAACAAAACATGGTCGTAAGTTGTGACAAAGGATAAAGAATGATCTAGATTAAAAACGATAAAGAGTATTTTTAACAGAACATGAAATATCATAAATAAAATATAATAATTTTTGACATATGGATAAATTATCTAAATTTTTTTTATCACAACAGGCCAATAATTTCTAAAATATTACTATGAAATGATAGGAATGGTTAAAAAAAGAAGAAGGGGGAATGAATAAATAACTGGTTTAAAAAAACATGGTTTGGAGAACCTATCTCAAAATAGAGTAGGTTAAAGGGACTTGTCTGAAAATAAAACCCAAAACGTGCAAAATACCGCCACCGGACCGGACAAACCGCTTCTTTAAAAAAAAAAAACCCTCCATAAAAAACCCAATCGATTCCGTTCACACTTGCTCTCTCCCATGGGTTTCTCCAAACACGTCGCTGTCGTCCTCTTCCTCCTCCACTGCTCCTTCGCGCCGTTCGGGTCCGGATCCCCCGGACCCGAGCCCGCTAGATTCCTCCGGCGGGCGAAGGAGCCGGAGCTGGCGGAGTGGATGGTGGGGATCCGGAGGAGGATCCACGAGAAGCCGGAGCTCGGCTACGAGGAGTTCGAGACGAGCAGGCTCGTAAGGGAGGAGTTGGGCCGGATGGGGATCCGCTACGAGCACCCGGTAGCGGTGACGGGCGTCAGGGGCCTCGTCGGGAGCGGGAACCCGCCCTTCGTCGCGCTGAGGGCCGATATGGATGCCCTTGCCATGCAGGTCAGCCACTCTGTGTAGTGTCCGATACGAGTCCGATACGCTGTGACACTGAGAACACACACTTTTGGAATGTTCGTGTTGTGTCCCATAGGACGATATGAATTGGACACGGCACCAATTTTTGGAGTGTCCTTGCTTCCTAGGGTTTTTTCCCCCCTTCTGATTCAGTTGCTGAGAGCTTTGGACTTCGAGTTCCTCGGAAAAGGAAATTTCGATCACGTTTAGAATTTGGCCCATGGTGAATAATTTGGAAGGAAAAAATTGATAGGAATGTGAAAGACTGCAACTTGAGAAGTGACCTATTTGAAAACGACAAATGTTAGGAGTGCTACAAAAATTACTATGGAGTAACACAATTTTTGTAGTCCCGTGCATATCCAGAAGTGTGATTGCAGTCCTTGCAAAGTTTTGGCACTCCTGATTTTATATGAACTGCCAAAATTTTGGAAGTCATATTTCTTCAGGACTGCCAAACCCTAGTAATTCTTGTAGTGCCCTTAACATTTGCCCAAAAAATTTATGTCTATTTCGAGGAGTTATTTAGAAAAAGGGAAAATTGGGCCTATGATGGTTATTGTGACTATAAACCTCTTTTAAAGATTGGTTCCCTTGGAAATGTTTGATAAAGTTTGTATGAACCTCTTTTAGATATTGGTTCCCTGACACATGTTACATGAAGTTTGTGTATTGTGCGAACATTGTCTTGAATTTTATTTCAAAATGAAATTGCTTTTAGGACACTTTTAATTCAGCGAGTTTTGTTGGAATGTTATAGTTACTTACTGATGGGTCAATTTTTAGACAAAGATACTACTGGTAATTTACTTTATTTGTGAATAACACACAAATATTTTATTCAAGATGAAGTTCTTGCTAATTTCCATATTCCTTTTTTTTTTAACGAATTGTAGTATATCTAAACTAGGCCTTCCTTAAAATGGGCAGGAGAGTGTTGAATGGGAGCACAAAAGCAAAGTCTCCGGGAAGATGCACGCCTGTGGCCATGATGGACATGTTGCTATGCTGCTAGGTGCTGCTAAGATTCTTCAGGAGCATCGTGACGAGTTGAAGGTGGGTTGTTTGTCTTTCTTTCGCTCCTTTCTGTAGGCTAATGTCCTTAAGGAACATATGAGCATACTTTGGAAGCGGTATCGTCTGTTTGAACTTTTCTCTTGTTACTTTAAAGACAGCGTTGCCAAGAAATTCGGCACATTTGACTATTTAGGGGTGTTAATAATTAGCAGGGCTCCTCGTGAGCCTTCTCGAGCTCGGCTTGCTGAAGCTGGTGAGCTGAGCTTTTCGGTCTCGAGAGCACAAACTTGAGCCTAAAAATAAGCTATTCTGTAAGCTAGCTTGAGCCGAGCTTAGAGGTATTCGTCTCGCAAGGCTAGCAGGCTGCCTCGTTTCTATTTGTATATTAATATATTAGAAATATTTTGCTCAATCGTTGAAGGTTGTGCCTTAGGCCATCTCCAATGGAGGTTTCTCTCTCCCCTATTTCTAGGGTAGAAATATACTTTAGAAAAAAAACACCTTCCAATGGAGATTTCTATAACAATTTCTATCCTATGCGGCTGTGATGTAGGATGGAGAGTTTATATGAGGGTTTTCTACCTATAGAAACTCTCATAGGAACTCTAATCTCTCATACCAATTAATATTGGGCCTCACACCATTTAATTGATCCTTTCATTTGTTGCTACGCTAGGATAGAAATGGAAAACCATTGAAGAGTGTTTTTTACGTGTGCAATTTCTATATAGAAACTCTATCGACTAGGATGAAAATTTCCTTAAAAGTATAATGACAAGTAGGATATAAACCCAATTTCAGAAATCCCCATTGGAGATGGCCTTAGCCTTACCCGTGACAAAGGTGGTTGATGATTGAGGAAACAAAATATCGAGGTGACTGTTGGATAAACAATAATGTGTTAATAAATATGTATACTTAAGAATCTTCATATTTGAGTTTAAGTTTGTCTATAATTAAAGCTCATATCGAGCTTTTTAAATTTAAAAAAAGCTGCTCGCTAGACAATCTCGAGTTTGCAAATATTATAAGGTTAAGCTTGAGCTCAAGTTTTAGGCTTATCCCAAGCTCATGCACTAGCTTGATATTTTCATAACAACCATGATTCGAGCTGACGGTAGGGGTGTGCATCGGTCGGTGGTCGATCTATTTGGTCACAACCGAAGTCGAATCGAAGTTAATCGGTTTGAAAATAATCACAGTCGAACCAAACCAACCAATTGGTCGGTTCGGTTTTGAAACCGACCGACTTGGTTCGGTTTGGATCGGTTCGGCTGATCGATTTTGATCAAACAAAAAATTTCAAGTATATAAAAGTTTTTCACAAAGTAAATTCACACAAAAATAAATTCTAACCATCTTTTGTTTGGAAGATGTTTGTATTTGATTCCAAAGTGGACAATAATCTTATAAGTAAATCACTTGCATAATAATTTTTTTCCACAAATCCAAAATGATTCTCGAAAATAAACGATAATCCTAGTGGATCTATGAATTGAAGATGTAAAATAAACAAACAATGAGATGGATAGGTTGGACCGGATATAAACATAACTTTAGGTTGTACTAACTAGGTTCGGTTTGGTTCGGTTTAAGCGGTTTTTGGAATGATCAAACCGTGAACCGAACCAAATCGATCGATTTTTTAAATGGTCAAGTCGAACCAATCCGACCGGACCATCGGTTCGGTTAAAAACTGACCGATTCGATTTGGGTTGGTTCGATTTAATCGGTTTGGTTCAAATATGCACACCCCTAGCTGACGGGGTGCTTGGTCAAAATTAGTTGTTTTGTTAGACTAATGGGTAGAATTCTAGTCCAGGAACACCTGAAAGTAGATTCCAACCAGACAAAAGCTCAACTTGTTAACACCCCAACATATGACATACCAGTTCTCACTTTCTTACTGCTTTGCGTGCATGTGGTCTGTCCGCTCTTTGGAGACCTGTACCAGGGAGATGAATGCAATTGCCTCAACCAAATCGGATATGTTATCTCTTCGTCTAAGACTCTTTTATGGTCTAGGAGAACATGAGGGATGTTCCTTGGTTGCAAGAGTTTAACATGCGTAACCAAAAGGGTAGGTCTTCCTTCCAACTGCTTAGAGCTACCATTGCTAGGAGTTTGGCATCATTGTAGGGGTTGATAACGGCCTAACACCAGTCATATAACCCTGGCCTAGGGCGGCCAGAGGGCCCCATAAAATTTGGGGGCCCCCAAAAAAATAAATAAATAAAAATATATATATATATATATATATATATATATATATATAATATATATATAATCTTGTATCAAACATAGAACTAATATGTAACATGACCCTCCTTTATCACAAAACAATTGTGGTGTAGTGTTAGTATGTTAAACTTGCACACAAGAGGTCCTAGGTTCAATTCTTTGCTGCAACATTTTTTAAAATTTACTTTCAGTTCAATTTTTTATATTATGTATGGGTCCCATTTTAAAAGTTTGCCTAGGCTCCCCATAAACTCAGGGCCGGCCCTGCTAACACCAGTCATAAAACTTCGTCGATTCCTTAGTGGAGTTTTCACATGCTCCCTAGTTGACGATAGCATTCCGATAAGAGAGGGCTTGGAGAAGTGTTGATGCTTAAAAAAAATTGTTTTGTGGACAGACATGGCCTAGATGGATTTGTGAGGGTAAAATGGTCATTTCAACCATCTAAGTCCAACACACGCTAGAAACCACCTTGAAGGCTAGCTCTGCTGAGTTTCGCTGAGAAAAAAATCCTAAACAAAGCTTCTGTCCGTGCAACTGAGCACATATCTGCTTTCGTGCCGCTGTGCTCGTCATGCTTTCAGTTCTGCGCCTCTGATGTTGTTGATTCCGTACCGATGGACGTTGTTGCTACTTCCGCACCTCTAAAGCTCCTAACCGATTGAGCGATTATTGAGATCCCACATTCTTAGTGGGGGTCAAGGGTCTAAACTCACGTTCTTAATGGGTTGTTATCGTCCTGATTATAGGCTATTATGCCTAACTTCCGTGAGAAAGGAGGAGAACGTGGGTAGTTCTCTCCACTACTAGCTGTTTAGGCGTTGTTTAGTCATGCGGAGCCTATGACTTCTCCGCGGAAGGGTTGCGAGACTTGTAGTTTAGCGATTACAGAGGCGTTCCCTCTACAAATAGTCCACGATGCGGTTAACTTCAGGTTTTCTCCCAAGGAATTCTTTCCAAGACACATTGGCTATAAGCTTCCTTGCAGAAGCCTCATAAAAGTGTGTTCATTGTTCATATCTCGACAAAAAGCTTTCAACGTTTTGGAGTTCCGAAGATTCTGAAAAATCATCATCGTCGAGAAGAAGCCCCAATCTTGGATTCGGATCGTCAATGAAACAGAGTAATCGGGCGCTGATCAAGATTTTATCGCCACATTTCTTTAGAACTCTGTAAAAGTTGTAGATTTTCTTTTATAATCTCTTGTTGAAGAGTTCCAACACTTGTCTACAACAATTTTTATAAAGTTTCCTTCGCATCATTTTCATCGGAAAACAAGGAGGAGGATGGCACGTGTTTTCTGCAGTTTTACGCATCACTTAATCCATTCTTTTAGTGCTTTGAATCACTTAACTCCATTGATCAAATAGTAATTAAATTTCTTATCACACTCCTGATGAATAAGTAATCACTAATAATGTTTCCTGAATGGGGCTGAATTTTCCAATTTCTTCTCTTGGTAAAAATTATGACATACTAAGTCTTTCTTGTGGTTCCTTGCAACTGTTACAGGGAACAGTGGTCCTTCTGTTCCAACCTGCCGAGGAAGGAGGTGGAGGTGCAAAGAAAATGGTCGAAGCTGGAGCTGTAAAGGATGTCGATGCTTTTTGGATTACACCTTTCTACAGACGTACCCATTGGTGCGGTAGCTTGCAGAGCAGGGCCTGTTCTGGCAGCGAGTGGGTTCTTTAAGGCTGTTATCAGTGGCAAGGGCGGTCATGCAGCCCTTCCTCAGCACAATAGATCCAATTTTAGCTGCAGCCAATGTAATTGTAAGCTTGCAGCAGCTTGTTTCGCGTGAGGCTGATCCGCTGGACTCACAGGTACATCATATAAGTAGAAGCATACTCATATTTCTTATTTCTAGTATCAGTTATAAACATCACCCAGTCCAACTATTATTGTGTCAGCCTAGAGTTTATGCCAGATTACTTATAATCCATACTAACTTGGTCTTAACCCCTTCCTTTTGACAATCTAAGACGATGCAATCACATCTTGAGAAAGCCGTCTCAGTTTTTCAAACGTGTTTTTTCCAGTTATTATTCGCC